>JBBYHO010043231.1:7447-20414 GCA_038382025.1 Adansonia gregorii
TATGTTGTAGAGAGGACAACTGATCTCTCAAAAGAAAAGCATCGACAAAGTTAATGGACAATGGCTTCCTTCTTCTTCCTTCTTTTCCAAACCATATTGAGAACACCATATATCAGTTACGATCTCCACTTGTAACTAAATAATAATAATAAAATAAACAATAAGAAAACGAGGGAGGGCAAATGAAATCCCATGCGAAACTCAATGTTGGCGACCCAGGTTGATGCTACTTCCCAAAGACGGGAAAAAAAAATTGGGTTCATAGTTGGAGGATGGAATATGGATTTGGGCTCTCTCACTATTTCGACCTTACACAATTTTTTTTTTTATTAATGTTTATTTTTCATAATTTTCCTCTTTTTTTTTTTTTTTTTCGAAGCAAGAAGAAATTAAATTGAATAGGTGGTAGATCAGTCTCAATTCAACGGTACCATAGATATCGACGTATGAGGGTAAAGTCTATTTTAGACTCATTAATTATTATTAATTTCCATAGGGGGTACTTGTCTCAATTTAACTTTTTGGTGTTTTAATTGCTAAGGTGACAATGTTTAGAAGGAAAATTAATTGAGAAATTCCAAATTATGTATGACCCCTATCATTTTGATGTATCTGGTCGAAATTAAAGGATGATAAATGCAAGTTTCCTCATTCATATACGAATACATCTTTGTTAACAACTCACATAAATGTCAAGGTCCAAATCAGTGCAATGCAGTGATATAATTGAGCTTGTTCATGAATTTAATGGTCAGAACTAGCACTTATTTTCATTAGTATTCGCTGAGAAGGTATGCGTTTTCTTCTTATTTATCAAGTGTCCGTGCAATCCTCTCGCCTTTTTCCTGAAATAGCAGTCCCAACTTCCGAGAGAGTTCAAGATTGGACATTGAACTCAGGCCGTCCTGGCGCTTGCATGCTCCTCAAAATATCTCCGACTTTTGAAATAAGCAAAGAAAGAAAGAAAGGAAAAGGTGGAATTAATTGAGTTTTAAATACAAAAGCCGGCGTCGAGTCGCCGCGCAGTTCAGACAGCCGAGGTGCTTAAGGTTTGCTTTTTCTTTAACTTCTTAAGGAAAGCAATTAATGGCCAACACGTGTCCCCAGCTTGACTGCCAAATGGACGGAGATATTGCTGATTTCCATGCAGTCTCAATCAATGTCTCCCCTAGGCCCTTGCCCACCGCTCCCCTCCCGGGGTTTGCCCACGATCCATCTGCTGGCAGCACAGAAACTAGCTCCGAGGAATATGTCCTTTGAGTCATTTTCTTTCCTTTATTCTTCCACTACTAATTTAAAAGTTAAATCGATGTCATAAACAAAAACAAAAGATTATTCCATCTAATTTTATATCACATCTTTGTACTAGCAAACGGTTGAATTTAGTACAAGGACATGACAAATAATCAGAGAGTTTAATTGAGGTCCCTTACATTGTATCATTTTTGCTCTTTTTTTTCACCTTATTTCTGTCTGCAAAATACTCCCCTCCTGACTTGAGCTTGCTTTTCTGAAATCAAGTTGTTTCACCAGGCAAGCAAGCAAGTTTATCAAGATTGTTTAGTAGTTATTAATTCGATTCTTTATTTATCATTTAAAAAAAATTTAATTAAATATATTATTTTTACAAAATTCAATAAAAACTAATGTATTAATTACAATTCTCCTTTTACGTATCGAGTGCCATTACATACTGGTTATCATTTCCCTAGTTTCTTACCTTCGTTGTTATGATGTCAGAGGCAGACAAGGGCTGGTTAGGCCAACTGTAAACTGCATTGAAAATTTGATGACACAAGAAATTATAACCTGCTCTGTTTATGAAATTTGGCTGTAATGAAATGGGATTTGTGAACCAAACTCTCTTACTTCTATTTAATCTTCTCAGCAAAATTTACATTTCCCGACGATCCAAAAAAGAACAACTTTTCGGGACTGATAAGGCAAAACCCAATAAACATCAAGCAGAAAAAGGAGGAAGAAGAGAAGAATAAGAGGAAAAAGAAAATTAAAACAGAAAAATTCCTTCACTCTCTGCAAAGAAAGTGAAAAGAAAGAAGAAAAAGCTAAGGAAAGCAGCTGAGAGCTAAGCTCACTGGCTTAGTTTTGATCTTGGTTTTGTTGTCTCTCATGGTTCTCAAGGTTTCCCCAATTTTCTGTTATTGTTGGCAATTGCTCATGACCATCTCCCATCTCTTCTTTCAGTTTCTCACCACTATCAGCTTTCTCTGATCCTTCTTTGTCCTCAAACTTACCATTTTTATTACCAAAAGAAGAAGTTCTAGGGGATACAGGGGTAGCCAAGAATGTAGGATTCTGCTCACCAGCCATTATCACTAAAATCTTCTCCTCATAAACCTTCACCTGCATGTTTGAATCACTTTCTCTTACACCACTTTCAACATCTCTTTCGGCATCAACTCCTTCTCTAGTGTTGTCCAAACGACCAGAAACTCGCCAGTAGGAGCAAGCTAAGATCAAGAGAGAAAAAGCAATGAGACCCAGCATCGCTGCTAGCCCCCCAAAGAGGTAAGGCACAGGAGAGTGCCATGGAGAGCGTGGTTGTGTCATTGCTGGTGGTGACAATGAGGGTTTTGCCGCTGCTTTTATTGAGTTAACGCTGCGAATAGGTCTCGTTTTTATGTTTCCTTTAATAGGGACGGTAATGGGTTGGTTTGGGTATAGGAAAAGAAGGTGAAGAGCGTGAGTGAACCTGAGAGACAGAGAGGGTGAGGACTGTTATTTATAAGTAGCGAAAGTGAGGGAAATCAAATTACAAGGGAAGAGAAAAATCTGCCTTTTGATCTGGGTCACGGACTTGGCCCCGTTTTCGTTGTTTTTTTTTTTTTTTTAACTCTCTGGTCTCTAATGAGGATGGCTGGGTGCACTAGGCTTGGCTGTTGGCTCAGCATCAGTGTCGTGACTGCGCTCTGGTCGGGCCCATTCACGCCGGGGCTCCATGGTTTTGTGCGGGTCCCCAGGAACTACCAATGGTAGATCTGTTTCATGGCAATATACTATAGCTATTCGGCTTGGATAAATTTGTATTGGTTTTGGCCAATAAGATTTAATATACTACACCAAGCTTAAAAAGCGTGTTATATCTAACCTGATGCGAAAGCTCGTGGTTGCTTGCAGGATGCTGATTCTATTATTTCAATTTCAAATCTTTAAAGAGTGCCTATTTTCGTCCTTTGCAATCAATAAAAACATTAATGTTGTGACTATATATATTCCCCTTTATCAAATAAAGAATCAAAATTCTCTCAACTATAAACCCTTTCGTTTATTGCCTAATTTTTCACTATTCTTCTTCCTAAGTAAGAGAATTATAGGTTTAGAGTTCAACCCTTTTGCTCTAGTTTACTGTTCCTTCAATTTCGGATTAATACAAATAGTGAGATTTTCTTCCTTCTTTGTTTTTTAATAGATCCTTTAGCTTGCATTCTTCGTATTTTGCATGACATAAGAGGTAAGAAGTAAGGAGTTTAAATCATATGCAGGTGATGGACCTGACTAGGCTTAGGTTAATCCGAAAGGCATTGATGCTTTCCAGTGCCACGTCCACATGAATAGACGTAAATGGGATCTAAGTGACAAATCTCATGACGGTTTTAAGTTGGAATCAAGAATTGACCGATTTCCATCTAATCCGATGTTGCTTCTATTTGGTGACATAGAACCAAAACGTGATTTTACTTGATTGTGAAACAATATTCTTTTGCCCCAAATTTGATTTATGGCATCAATCCCAGCATAGTGACTTAATAGCCGATGACAGTGTTTATACTTGAGAGATTGTGATTTGTGATAGACTTTTCCCTAATCATTAATGCCGAATGCCAATATGTCCAACTGTTCCAAAACAACAGCAACAACAACAAAAGAAACGAAAATTTTGGGGAAATGTCTTCTAATGTCAAAGGAATGTCCTCTTTTATAGTTGGCCATTAAAGACTACATGAAGCCAATGGTACAATCGTATTTGCATTTATTTAAGCTGAGAGTGAAAACATGCTTCTAGAAAAATAATACAAAGCTAATTAATTAACATTGAAAAAGTAGGCATTATCGGTAATTGAGAGAGTAGAGTGGGAGAGCATATATAGTGAATGTGGATGGCGTCATTTGAAGATAACATGTTATTATAGTGAGAATGGGGCTCATACAAAATCCTTTTCATTAATTTTGCTTTAATATATTATATAGAAATAGAACGAAAAGGAGTTTCGATTCAAAGCCTCCACTAAGGTGGCTGGAAAAAGAATGTTGCGGCTGGGTGGGTGGGTTAACTGTACTGTAATTTCTTGCCTTGCCTTTGAAACAATTTGAACTAATCCATTGTGTTATGAAAGGGTGTTTGCTTGGCGTCCATATCTTGGGCTACAGTTAAAACGCACTGAGTCGGAATTGCTGATGGAGAGATCGATCACAATCATTTAATAAAGATAATAAAGCATAAGCTTTGTGGGTAAAGCGTCTGGCAACATTATACTGTCGCTTTTCATTCATGTCGTCAATTGCTTTGTGAGTTATATTTTCATGGTGTCTCGCTTAAGAAACCAGAATCACTCCCTCCAAAACAGTCTTTTTTCTCTATATATCTACTTTTTTTAATGTTCCATAACCATAACTCCACCCATTTACTTCTTAATTAATTAATTAATTCCTCTTATCCAAGGTTAAACTACGCGGAAGATAATACTTTCTCATCTGAAAAAACCTGGTGAAAATTATATATCAGCCTGGATAAACCTAGCTAGACCAAGCGGCAATAAGCCTCAGATGAGTGATGAGATCGTGCTACTGCAACACTGCAGCCTGTATACTATGGATAAAGTGCCTTATTATATCATCTTAAGAGTGCTCAACACGTCTATAAATAAATGGTTTATGGCCTTTTTGGGAGACTAAGGTAGGGCATGGATTGTGTATTTATAAAGAGTGCAGAAGGCAAAAGTTAGAGCAGTCGTATGGATACGTATGTAGAAAATCAGAGAGCAAAGCTGCACTTTCAAAATCGGAGTAAAGGGGCCACTCGGGGGGTCTGATGGCTCCTGGCTAGGGTATCTTTATCTGTTGTGGTAGCTAGGATATAGGAGCCGGTTTTGTTAGAATCCTTCTCTTTCACAAGGTGGGTGTTCAATGATCGTCAAATGCATTTGATTAAATGAGTTTGAAAGAATCATATATAATCAGGCTTTTCAAGTTGAAGATTATGATAATATTTTTTCCATCAAACCCGAAAAATGAGATAAAAGTTCGCTAAGTTCTTATATTATAATAATTGAAATATTTTAATATATATATTATTAATTTTAGTATTTTAATTTTTATACTTTTAAAATTACAGTAAATAAAAAATAGCCAACAGTGTTAAAAAATATTTAAATATAAATAAATAATAACGTATCATATGATTTGAAACTTTAAGATTAGATTTAAATATTTTTTGTATAAATTTAAAATTTTTATATTACATGATATGCTAGTATTTAATCTCTATTAAATTAATTTTTTTTAACGTTATTAATTTTTTTATTTATTACAATCTCAAAAATATAAAAATTAAATTTTAAATTTAATAATATAATACTAAAATATTCTCTTTATTATAATATACAAACTCCTAATCAATTTTTACCGAAAAATAATTTTTCACCGCATAAGGTTCATTCTACGAGTATTTGTTTGCGACCCGATTTGAGGGTAAGCCGCGATTGCATTAATGGCTCATTCTGGTTGGAATTAAATGAACCAAATTAGTTGTGTCACAGGAAACAGGGTTACCCCGTGAAATCTAGTTGGACAACAATTACACCTGCTCGTTCATGTTCCCTTTCTATTCGTTCTATGGTAAAGTCACCATTCTGACAATGATTTTACATTGACGAACATTGAGAGGCATCAGTGTGGGCACCAATTATTCTGCAGTATTGGCCTACGATTATAGTTTTTTAAACTAACCCTTGGCTTTCTTCTATGGGGGCTTCATCTTTGAAATATTGCGTTAGTGGTAATAATTAAGAAGAGCTGCTAGAGGCAGCTGGGGTCGGTGTTCTCGCACCCGAATCCTGATGATAGTAACCGAACATAAAATTAGTTAATGGCGTCCCGTTCCTATCTGTTCTCCGTACCTTAGCTCAAAGACTGTTAAATGGAGTCTCAACTTTTCCGTACCTTAGCAAGGCTCTGTTTAGTACCGCCCTGAGTTCAAACCTCCGGTTCGGAAACTATTCACGAGCACCCCCATTACTGAAACTATAAATTAATTATCGCGTCAAATCTATGAATCATCCTATTTGTACTTATGCATTAATTGGCAGCACCAAATTAAACTCTTTGCATTTGTTTTGGCACGATTAGATTTTGAATGAATTTGACGTGAGTGAGAATGCACATTTCGACCTTTTGAAGGTTAATTAAGAAAAAAAAATGGTTACATATAAAAAATTACACACGCAAATATATTTAATTGATTTCCCTCCTATCATTGTTTTTATTCTAATAAAGATCATCTTTTTTTTTAAAATGTTATTATCACAAAATAATTGTGTATACTTGTGTATATATTTTTTAAAAACAGCGGAAAGAGAATAGTATAGCGGCAGGTCTGGTGGAAAATGAGTCGGATTGGGACCCAAGAATTAACTTTGGAAAATAGTCGAGGACCAATAGGGCTTTGGCGCACTAGGAAAGACGACGAAGCTCAACGGTCATTGCCACCAGTTCCACCAGGAACTTTTATGCTTTTGCTTGACACCCTCTCCACCCAGCAGATCCCATTGCTCTCGGACTTCGGCTCTTGTTAGTTGGCCTCACCTCTCGCTTTCTGATTGTTTAATGAATTTATAGCTAGTCATCCAGCTCTCTACAGTGAACGAGGAGTCACGCACTTAGCCTCAGGGGATCCCTTGGTTAATTAATCATTTTAGAACTTTATTTTCGTCACGCTTTCACTAAAGGTACGACTGCAAGAACTTTTGGCTCTATCTAGTGAACTATATATCAAGTCTCCAGCTTCTGTTGCTTTACATTTACTCTAAATGGTGAGTCTTGATTGAGTCTGAGTTCATTAATATTGATCAGCCTGGTGAATGCTGATCATAGATTATTCAAGACGCCAGCAAACAGCTCGAGCTAAGGCAATCAATTATGTTATCA
Source organism: Adansonia gregorii (assembly GCA_038382025.1). Lineage (NCBI taxonomy): Eukaryota > Viridiplantae > Streptophyta > Magnoliopsida > Malvales > Malvaceae > Adansonia > Adansonia gregorii. Next base: position 14,612 of record JBBYHO010043231.1, read on the forward strand.
CTAAACCTTCTTTAGAGTCCCATCAACGACAAATTAACTTGTTTGCTTGCATATTGATGTCCTGGATCTCCTTTTTGCTTAGCTTGCTTTTGTCCTCTTTTATCTATGAATGGGATAATTATGTAGCTACCGATATTCATAAACTTTTGCTTCCCCCCCCTCCCTTTTTTTGTAATTTATGGTGGAATAATCTTTTCTAAACCCCTCTTAAGTCTTAACCAAATTTTGGGTTGTTTCTCAACGTTTCTTTTTCTGCTTTTTCTGTTCTTCTTATCTTAAAGTATAGAGGATAATTATCCATAAATTAATTTGAAAAAGCCATGAAACCTGTCCGATTAATTGTAATTTAATTAGTAATTATATTAGAAGAAGCCCATACAAAAGAAGAAGAAATTCATCTTTGAAGCAGGTAGAATTGTAGGAACATGACCATCTCAGGCTTAATAATTATCTAAACTTTCCCATGCGAAGTTTTGGCAACTGGAATCCAACATGTTTCATTTTAACGTTTCTTGGTCAATATTACCTTCCAACTTGCCATTAATTCATTCTTTACTCGCAAGTCAACTTATGAATTAATGTACTTTCTTACAGTTGAGTAAATGAATGTTCTCTCCTCCTGCCTATGTGGGCTATGGCAGAACTCTTTAATGTCTGTTTGTAGTTAATTTTAAGCGGTTTTGCTAATCAGTCATGAACTAATTTATCATGTCTCTTATCCAAGGCTTTTAACCTGCTAGTCCAGTTCTCAACTTAAGTTTAATGAAAGTTATACTTATGGGATATAATCCATATTCCCAGCAAAAGTTATTCTTTTTTCCTTTTGAAATTCAAGACGAGAATTACAATTATCTTTAATTAATAAATAATGCTTTACACTTGTCTGTATCCATTTTGATGCTTTCACATTTTGCAATTTTAGCATTTATAGATCGAGTAATTGTTATTCGTTTATCTGCACCCTAAGCCACTTGGACCTACTTGAAAAATTAAATAAAAATAAAAAACGACTCGTAAATTTGATGGTATCACCTTTATTCTTATTTTTTTGACAACTTTGTAATATAATCAGATTCCACTTTAAATTGGTACTTAAAACTTCTTTTTATTAACCATAACATAATCTTTGTTATCTAAATGATATTCCAATAATCATAATTAGAGGATATATGGTGCTAAAGGCAAAGGGAATTAATGTGATAAATACATGATAAGCATGGAATCAACTCAATTGATGCACACAATATCTGCAGCTTTTGGTGTAAAGAGTAAAGGGTTTCCTCATCATATTTTGTCAAATATGCATATTTTTCCCCAATTTTCGACGGTTAACATTCGATTTAGATAAGCACTAATCAAACTCATGAATCTATTTGTAGATCACTAGTTGCTTTCTGTCAATTAGAATGTTCCTTTTAATTACCAATTTTTCCGGCTGTATATGTAATTAAGTATCTTGGTTATTGATTCAAAATCTTTTCCCTTCGCCACAAAATATACTGCTGAAAGAATGATCAGCTGATGAATCAGTTTCAAATTTAGATTTTGTGTTCTGGTTTCTGTGGTTATGATTCTTAAATTAATCTTATAAGGAATGTACATCCGGTTTTGGCCTCCTCAATTGATTAACAGGATTAGAAATCATGGGCAGTACTAATAAAGTACTGATTGAAACTAATTAAGAAGGATGGAATTTAATATATAGTATCACATCTCATTAGTATAGTCGGAAGTTTGTATAAAGATACTTGATGTCTACTCTAAGATATTGTTAGATATTTGGAGATTGAAGCCACCTTATGTTTTATATTTCGAGACAACGCTTTAATATATATAAAAAAGGAAAAAACGATGGCTCTTATTTTATATAGTTAGGATTGATTACTACACGGGAGATCTTTTTTCCCCAACATTAATACTTTAGTCAATGATATAAATTGTATTTTTTGTTGAAAGTCACTATGTATTTGAATGGGATTTCTACGAATGGGATTGTTAGTTTTAGAATTGCTGGATTGGACTGAGATAATAATTCGCTTTGAAATTCGAAGCCATCTCATAATTTTATCGTTTTAAAAAAATAAAATCTGGATAGAAGAAAGATAATTGTTACTTTATGAAAATCACTAACGTGAGACGGTTTCCTCCCAAAAATATAAATTAGACACTGGCACTGCCCAAAGGTCCCAAAGTAGTGAATAGGGCACTTGGATTGGGCGATATTCATTTCAGTTTTAATCCAAGAGGTTAGCGTCCAAACTAATCTACTAAATTTAGACTTCTAAAAGATTTGGAGTTGGAATCTTTTGTCACAACACAAAATCAACATGGAGAGAAAAAAGATCGAATATGGGTTGCCAGCCAACCCGCTTGAATGGGATCTATGACGTAGCTTCCCCTCTAGGTAAGCCTAGCTGCACTATACCATATGCACCCCCGATACATAGCCGGCACAATATCAATTAATTTTTGGACCAAATCTTAAGTATTTTAGTATATAATCAATTAAATCCTATCCCTCTCTTCTATGCATTTTGGTAGTACCCCTCTAATTTATATATAATTTTTTTCATTCCATTACATAAATGATTTTATGCATATCTATATATATAATATTTAATTCTGTCAACATTTTTTTGGTTTAGTAGTTAAGAATACATCAGAGTAACATATTGAGTTTGAGTTTAAATTCGAACATTCCTTCTCTCATCCCTAAGTTGAATGTTGTTGCTTTTCTTGTAAAAAAAAATACAATTCTTATTAAGAGCTAGCTAGCTCCTGGATTACCTCAAAACATCTACTTCCCATCATTTTGGGAGAAACCGGATTATTATTAGTTAATTTTTCCCTATGGCTAACAAATTGAAAACGGACAAATATGCATGCAGATCAGCTGTATTGCTGCTTTCATTGCAGATTAATTGTGAAGTTAAAAGATGGACTTTGTGAGTTGTGACATCGAGAATCTCTTGGAATGGAAATGACCTTAGAAATGAGCATTGCGCATATGCAGGCAGTAGTACAGCTGCATATTTATTTAGTCTGTCTCTCAGATTTCTTATTTTTATTTTGTTTTGAAGTGTCTAGTAGCATGAAGCACTGGATTCTTTAGTGACGACATATTCTTCCTTTTTTTTCACCACCCTGACGTGACATTGCTATCATAACTGAATAAAGCTTCGTCCACTCTGCGCTGCTTGTGTTGTGGCCCTGTGATCATTATGCTTAATTTACCTCGTTGTTTTCAAGTTCTGACAGTAAAAATAGTAAGCAACTTGATATTAAGTCCTATTTAAACATCCATATCACACATGCATCCACCGTAGAAACCTTCATGAGGAACCTTACTTAGTGTCCTTCAAAATGGGGTCAATTCTTACATTATAAAAGGGCACAGGAGTTAAAAAGTTTGACTACCAACCTAAATGTAAAAAAAAAAAACGGGGAGGGGAACAGCCACTAATTGGGCCCTCCAGAAAAAAAAAAGTTATGAGTTAGTGACTGAAATAGTATGGAAAGTAAAGCTCCATTTTCCAAGGCACTCGAATTGGGCTGCTTAGTATGTTATGAATGTGCAAGAGTTTTTGTGGCTTTAAACTGAAAAGAAGTGCGGCAGTAGACTCTTTGCTTCGCATCTTTGATTTGGCCCATCAAAACAAAAATTCGATCCTATTGAGTAACTGATCACAGAAGCCCAATGTGGTAAAAACTAAAGTCTTATTGTCAAAGATACGGCAATTTGCCCAAAATATTAGGCCCAATTTGGAACTACAATGTCAAATAAATTTGCCCAAAATATATAATGCTTGCAGTCGGACTTGTATTAAGCAGTGAACGAAAAAGGGTCATTAGTCAGTCTGATGCAATGAAATTCCGGGAATACCCGAGACATTTTGTTATGGGACTTGAAGTGCAGTTGCCTATTGTAATTGTCAGGCAATTGCTTCTATTGTAGTAGAACAAGTCAACTGGAGCACAACTACCACAAGTGACTAGTGGGGGCCGAAGTTGCTGAACTTACCGATTAATCCAACTTACAGGGTAATTCTCAAAAAGGATCAGGCTAATAAATGTACAACTTGACAATTCCAATGTCGGCTTTCTAATAACTCATATATAGAATGGTCCCAAAAGTATATATGCATGGTTGTTGCCAGACATGCTTGTTTTCTTGAAGTTTGCAAAAGTTCATTCCATTGGCTGATTAGTATACATGCCACCATCCAAGAATTCCAATTCCAATGTCCCATCTGTAACAGATATTCCGAGGCCAGAGAATTTTATCCAATTACTGAGATCATTATTACGATAAATGACCATAAATGTCGTTATTAATTACAACTTAAGTTATTTAATTAACAATGACCATTACCATAACTTGTATTTTTCTCTTATTAGTATTCCAAATATTTGAATTAAATTTGAGTTCCTTTTAGAGATTATTGAATTCAATTCTTGGTTAGTTCAAGAAGTCAAGGTAACCGTCTAAGATTGGAAGTGAAGCTGTTTAAGTGTGTGTTAGAGCGAGGAAATTAAAGGAAGGTAGATGAAAAAGGGGTAACATATATAATATAGGTTTTGTATGATATTGGTGATGAAGAGGATGAAAAAGAAATTATATAAAATCCAACTTGAAATTGTAGAGGGTTTCAATGACTGCTTACTTTATTACCATTGACTCATTCCTGATCTTCACAAATCATATCAATTTAAACAAAAAAAAGGCAGATAATTATGAAGGAAGTGAGTGAAAATAAAGTAAAACAAAATAAAATATTATTGACCGAGAAAGGAAGGAAAACTTGGAGATAAAATGTCCCCATTAATTAATTAGTTTAAGAGAAATAAGGTCCGGGGCTTTGGCGAAATTGTGTAGGTAATGAGAAAAGTGGAGAATCTTATGATGGGTATTTTAGTAAAAATACATAAAATAAGTAGGCAGAGAGGGAGAAAGGGCCTTAATTTAATTTCTATGTTAAACTCATACTGAATTAGTCAACGATTAATTTTTAATGACAAATTAGATGCTAGCTTCATTATTTAGTAATTAATCCACATTTCCTTGCAGCTTCCTTGAACTTAAAAAAGCTGCTTGAACATGATTTTAATGTTTCAAGGAACCCTTAACAGACCCTTATTTCATTTGAAACATTAAATAAATGATTAAAGCTTTAAATTTCTTGCTGTATTAACATATACTTGTATCTCTATAGGTTAACACTATCAAAATCATTAAAAATAAATCTTCCTATTTGCAACAAATAATAAGCTTAATCGTAATTTAAAGTTCATCGGATTTTTGGGTTTTGTTTTCCCCTCCTCTAATCTTAAAAGACAATTATTGAAGCTCACAAAAGAAATGAATGGAAATAAAGCAAAATCATCCATCAATAGGAGTGATTCAAAATTTTCCCTCGATGGCAGCTTCTCATTGGTTAGCTTAGCCGTAAACAAATTGTCTAGACATCGTCCATGCCTATTTTTTATTATATATTTTGATTTGGTCAAGGTAAACGATTGGAAGATGAAATAATAATAAGAATAAGATAAACTCCTATTTTAAGCATCAAACAGACATGTCAATGTCAAAGTTAATGTCCCTCCCCTTCAAGCGAGGAAAGATCCACCTATCTTATTATTGACTCTACCCTCTCGGCTCTTGAATTCTTGAGTTTTGCTATTCAGACAATGAATCCTCTGAAGTCTAAACTCTTCGTGTCAACCCTATGGAAATACCAAGTAATTAATTAATGAGATTGGAAAGTAACCACTACAAACCAATGTAACTACAAAAAAAAAAAAA
>JBBYHO010043231.1:36665-51032 GCA_038382025.1 Adansonia gregorii
ACCTTCGGCTTTGAATGATTGGTTTTTACGAGACAGATAACTTAGCATGTTACTTATCATTTCGTTCAAAGGAATTAAGTGCCCTTTTTCCCACGTAAAAATACAAGAGCTTTTTGCAAAAGATTAAGGATTGTTTTGTTGAGTGATGACCCAAGCACCAACATTGTTGTTAAAAATATTCATGGAGCTATCTATAGGCTTTTTCATCTTTGTACTTATTCAACCAACATCCTTTTCCTTATAAAGGGGGAAAAAAAAAACCAAAGGATTAGGCCTTAAAAGCTTCTCTTGCTTTCAAGGAAACACGTGCTTACATTACACTGGGTTCTACTGATGAATAATTATGTATTATATATATATATATATAGAGAGAGAGAGAGGATGTCCCACTCCCTCCACAATGCAAGAAAAAACAAAATAGTTGTTGTAATATATACTATAAGTATCAATTGAAAAATAACAAGTAATGGAGCAATATGAATGAAAAAAATAAAATATGGACAAATAGAGAATGGTTTTGAGTTGTGACTTTGTGTTCTTCGGATCTTTTCCTTTATTCGCTACCTTTCGCTTTATGTATGAAACAATTCTGAAAAGGAATTGAAAATATCACATTTAATTTATTTTAAAAGGCAATTAAACACAACACCGAAAAATATCAAATTAAGTAGGTTTGGGTGAAACAATTATTAAACCCACCAGTCCACAACCACAACAATATTAGTGTCTTCCACATGTGATTTTTTGTTTTTTTAAGAAGAATGATAATTAATGTTTTGGCTTCCAAACTACCGTAACATGTATCTAAAATGTATCCAAATTATAGCTCCCGTCTTGGGTGGATGCTTAGAAGGCAATAAAACAGGCTGCTTTAACTAAACACAAAACTTCATCAACACACGAGGAAAACTATGGAAGTTGAATTGTCCATAATCGAGATCATATCTTTGTATATTATGTTAATTAAATAGATCCAACAATGATCAGACAATAAAGGTTAAACTGCCCATATTTTCCTACTTACTAGTTTCTAGCTCTCTAGTCGAACTTTCCAACACATTCTCTACGCTTGTAAACTACAAAGTTAATTTGGTAATTCTCCTTGGAAGATATTTGCTGGGTGCCTATTCATGTCCCCTTTAACCATTTGCATCCGAGACAAAACACAGGCTGAAAATGACGGAAAAAAAAAACCGTAGCTAAGTTGCCTGTGGTCAAATTTGGCTGGTCTCCAACAAATATCTTAATATTGCTATTAGGCATTTGGTAGCTATGTGAACACTTGGCACATAACAACGGGTGGATTACGTTCGATCCTAATTTGAAATTTCATACATAATAAACTAAACCTAATTAGAGTGTTTCAAAAACAAAATTTTGGTCAGTGCGTCTGCGAAAACTTTGTGATTAAACAAACCAAATGCCATATTTCAAAAAGCCAATAAAAAAAGATTTTCTTGCAAATGCATCTAACTTGAGCTGTTGTGTAGCAGAATCCAACCCATCCCTCTTTGGGCCATTCCCAATAGGCCCCATTTTATTCGCCTACCCCGTTTTACTAAGCCTACTGCGTTTTTCTAAATTTCATGTGGAGGGAGGGAAGGAAGTTTCAGGATTGTTAACTTAAGGATCATTACAGAGCCGAGCCCAAATATTTTATGCTGGGACGCAATATGTCATGCGTTTCGGCCTTGATCTGGCCTAACAAGAAAACCTTTGCCTAAAGTTGGTAATAAAACGAAAGGTATTTTGTTTACCCCATTTCAATTCCAAGAAAATTTTTTTTATGAGGAAGATTTCTGACATCTCCAATTGTCACAACAATCAATCTTCATCTACAACTTAAAATGTATTTACATTTCCTTATTTTTTTTAACAAAAAACATTATTCATTTCGATTATTTTGTTATTGGATAATTATTTTTTAAAATACAAATTTGAATACTTTAATTTAATTTTTTTATAATTTTCAATTGGTATAATATCAATTAAATTAACATTTCTATAATTAAATAAAGTTTATAATTGTTTTAATTAAAATTTTAAATATAGAACCTTAATATTATTATTTTAGGTAATTTTTTTAATAATTTATTTTATTTGAGTCAGTATGCGGTGATGAAACAAAGACTTTAATATATTAATATAAATATAGAAACAGACACACTTACAGATAATTAAAGAAAAATCATTTTTTTTTAAAATTTTTCAGCTAAATAGGGGAGGACTTTGCTAATTTTGGTTTTCAGGTTTTGAGAGAGTGGGGCAAAAAGGAAAATCGATGAAGAAAAACCCTAGGATCGGGATTGAGGAGGCTGTTTAGATGCATGTCGGTGGAATAACGTTGGATCTGAATTGGTTCCTGCAATTCATATTTACGCTCTTTATATTCGCATTTGGGGCTCTTCACTTGCTCAAGAATACGGCGTCGAAATACTTCGAAGTCGACGCAAATTTCGATCGTGACCAAACAATGCCTTCCATCCCTATGGACCCTGACCTCTCCGCTTGCGCCGTTTGCTCTAAACCCGCTTCCAAGAAGTGCTCTCGTTGCAAATCTGTTCGTTATTGGTACGGACGCTTTTCTGTTTAGAGGATTTATTCCCTTGCGTGATCCTCCTCCTTGATTGCTGCTTGCGGCAGTTATTACTGTTTTTCATCATTGTTGAAGCTGTTTCTTTAACCGTTAGGGATTTCGAAAACTAAAAAGAAAGTTGTTCCCTTTCAATGTTATTAGTACTTTTTTATCGTCCTACCGGTTAACTGCTTTCCAAGGCTTCTGTGTCTGTTATTTACTGGTGATGTCTTGATTCTGTATTGACGCTGGCCTAAATGCTTATGATTGAAATTGGTGGTTTTTTTTTTTAATCTATTTAAGTTGCATGTTTTATTTTTCTTAATTTACCTCGCTTTTCTATTTATTTGGAAATTTCTGATTTTTAGGTTTGAAAGAAGTGCTTTTGCCATCGATTTTAGACGGGTTTCTGGGAACTTTGCTTCTTCTTCTGTTTTCTTACTTTTTCTTCTAAAGCAATTTTGCATTTTTTTTTCCCTATAAACGTACTGTTGTGCTCAATCTAGGTTGAACCGGGACTTATCAACCCTGATTATGTCAATCAATTAGACGCCCAGCAGGTTCTGTGCTGAAATTTTTGATCACTTCATCAGTTAATTATACAGCAGATGCGTTAATTGTAGTCATATTTGCATGAGTTAACAAAAAGCCTCTTAATCTTAATGGCTTCTTGACTTTAAAAGTTTTGCATTTTCTTTCCGATATAAGAAAACAAGAATTCCTGGTTAACGTGATGGTGGAAAATCATTTTACCGACCCTTTTAAGTTCATATACTGTTGGTTACATAACTAAATCCGTCATGTAGATGTTTTAATCTCATTATTTTTGCTCTCTTTTTCAGCTCATTAGCTTGCCAGCAGGTGCACTGGAAGGCTGGGCATAAGACAAAGTGCAAAGTAAATTCAGCACAGACTGCAACCACAAAACCGTTTTCAGGTGTTGCTTTGGTTCCTGTCAGTGGAACCACTAAGAGTATCAAGAAACCAAGAAAGGTTAATCTTTTGACCCTTTATAAAACCAATATGATTAAATTTGAAATTCATATTCTAATTTTTTTTTTTTTTAGGTTCTTTTCCCATATGATGAGTTTGTAAAGCTTTTCAACTGGGAGAAACCAGGATTCCCTCCATGTGGACTCTTAAATTGTGGAAACAGGTTCATGTTTACCATGCCTATAATTCTTTAGTTTGAACTTTTTTTTGATTTGTTAGAACTTATGATTAGATAAGATAAGTTTATGTTCCTTCCTCTATTTGATTTAGTTTTCGCATTTGTCCTTTTTCTGCAGCTGCTTTGCCAATGTGGTTCTGCAATGCCTTATATCTACTCGGCCACTTGTTGCTTACTTGTTTGAGAAAGGCCATCGCAAAGAATGTAAATTGAGAAACTAGAACTGCTAGGGTTTTTATCTCTAGGTTCTTGAACTACATCTGACCTTTTCCATTGTTGTTTCTATTTTCAGGCAGACGTAACGATTGGTGCTTTCTGTGCGAATTTCAAACTCATGTCGAACGATCAAGCCAAAGTCTGCATCCATTTTCACCAATTAACATTCTCTCGCGGTTGCCTAATATTGGAGGTAATCTCGGTTATGGAAGACAGGAGGACGCACATGAATTCATGAGGTCAGTATCATTTGTGTATGATTGCATTTTCATTTGACATCTGCTTGAAGTTAACTTGAGGAAATTGTCAACTTCTAGATTTATTCATAATCATTCAATTTTTTTTCAGGTTTGCTATTGACACAATGCAATCAGTTTGCCTTGATGAATTTGGTGGGGAAAAAGCTGTTGATCGTAGCTCTCAAGAAACAACCCTTGTTCAGCATATATTTGGTGGTCATCTACTGTCTCAGGTGATGCATCCTATTGGCTTAGAATAATTGACTTCATTTTTTTTCCCTCATTGAACTTTGGCTGTTCACCATTGACAGAGATACAGTATTTATGGATTCTATAAGTAAACAATGTTCCAGACAATTTTGTGCTTTTCAATTTGCTTCTTAATTTTGTTTTTATTTTTATTTTTTTTCAAAAATAGAGTGCCTATAATTTAGTAAGAAGAGAATTGCTTCATAACTAAGTGACCATTTGTACCGAAGTTGAATAACTTTTCAATTAAATGTGATTTTTTTTTAATAAGTGACCTTGCTTGGTGTTTTACAATGCTTAAGTTTGAACTCTGATGGCTAATACTTATCATTGTGTTAAAACCTGTTAGGTGATTTGTACAAATTGCAAGAAGATTTCAAATCAAAATGAAAATATGATGGATTTAACTGTTGAAATTCATGGAGATGCTTCGTCATTGGAGGAATGCCTTGATCGGTTCACTGATAAAGAGTTGCTTCATGGAGAAAATATGTACAAATGTGATGGGTATGATTGCTTCTCCTCCATTTGATCTCAAGATGTACATAGTTTAGTTTTTGTAATTTTAAATTATCCAGACAGGACTTTTAGCTGTATTTTATATATTTTTATTGTATTTTGATGTCTAATTATTTGGTGAATTCCATTTTTGCATCTAGTGTTAACTATGGTATTTTGTTCCTCTTTTCAGCTGCAATGACTATGTTAAGGCATGGAAGCGCCTTACTATACGATGGGCTCCTAACATTCTTACAATTGCCTTAAAAAGATTTCAGGTTTTACCTGCATCCAAAATGCAGATGTAATTTGTTGGCATGGCAGTGGATGCTTGCTGTCTTTTCCTTTTGCTGGTAAATTAGATCATTGAAGCTTTGTCTTATGATATCTGAAATTTCTATTGAAAATTTTTGCAGAGCGGCCGGTTTGGAAAACTCAACAAAAGAGTCAGCTTTCCTGAGACATTAGATCTTACCCCTTACATGAGTGAAGATGGAGATGATACCAATGTTTACAAACTTTATGCAGTTGTCGTCCATGTGGATATGCTGAATGCATCCTTTTTTGGTCATTACATCTGCTATACCAAAGATTTCTCTGGAAACTGGTATAGAATTGATGACTCTAAGGTATTCTCTCTCAATCATTCTCATTTCCCTTCTCTGACTGTGAGTTTCAAGCCTATTAAAATAATCTCTGTAGTGTGGAGTTCTCTTATTACAAGGCCTCTGACATCCCCAGTCGATTATCATTAGAAGATGGGGTAGACACAAATATTTTTTATGTCATTCAGTTTTTATCTTAACCCGTTTTGCCTCTTTTTCCAGGTTACGAGGGTTGAATTGGAGGAGGTACTTTCTCAGGGAGCATATATGCTTTTATATAGCAGGTTCCTTTTCCCTTCCTCACCATGTACTGGCACTTAAAGCCAGTTCTCTCTCTCTCTCTCTCTCTCTCTCTCTCTCTCTCTCTCTCTCTCTCTCTTTTAAAGCTTTGATTTAGTTTGCAGCCATTCAAATTTAAAAAAAAAAAAAATTACGGGAGTTTGTTACTAACTAATCACAAAAAGTATATAGCTTCTGCCTCATAAATATCAAAGGTTTGATGTGATATAACCTGTTGAGATAAAATCACAGTTATTATGAGATTTTAACATCTGTATATCCTTTTTGTCAACCAGAACCCGTAACTGAAGATATATGGAAACTGACCCTTTGTTTTTTCATGAATATATTATGGTATGCTAAATAGGTAAAAGCAGAGACATAGATGGTTTTTGGTCTTTATACAGATGACAGATTTAGGTTTTAGTTGTTAAAACATGCATTCCATGTGTGTGCATTTATGGGACGAGGTAAGAGATGCATATTATTATTCTTGTCCTGTGCTTTGGCCCTGCCTTAAGGTGAATAAATACTATGAGAGGAATTCCTGTTGCTTTCATGTATTCGTAATTATCTTTATAAGTCTTATATTAGTGACCTTATAGGCATCCTGTTTTCCTCTTGCTGTGCAGGGTGGCTGCACGCCCTTCCTGTCTTAGAACCTCTGGAACTCAGGGCACCAAAGCTGAAGTAGAGCATTGTCCACAGGAACAAACTGAATGTCTATCTGGAAAAGACTCCATTAATTCTACTGGTTCTGCGTCGCTGTCGTTGAATAGTTGTTTGCATTCAGAAATTCCTAGATGCGAAGTTGAGTCATCTACTGGAATGAATACTGGTGCTGTTCGTGGACATGAGAATGGTGATGTGGTTAAGATAAAGTCAACTTCATCACTTTCTAAGGAAGTTTCATTCTATGAAAGTGCGTCATGTTTCCAGATTGATTCAGAAGCTATTAGGGCAAATGGTGAAGATACGGATAGGGTTAATTCTAGAGCTGTAAGAGAAAATCCAGGGGATAAGGACAAGATAAGTGGCCAGCCATGTTCTTCTGATATGGAGGAGGTTCCCAGCTGTGATAAAGATCCGTTTGTTGCAGCCAGTTGTGAAGGAGTTGAAAGTAGGAAGATGGTTGAAGTGAAGCAATGTTTATCAGTTTCAAATGGAATAAAAATCTGTGAGCAAGATTCGCAAGTGCCAATTAATTATGCAATGAAAGATGCAGAAGACATCAATATGGCCAATTTCTGAATCAAGTCCATCTATTGAAGGGTATAGTTGCCTTCGCGGCAGCATTTTTTTAATGTTCAGACGAACATCTCCAGCTAGAACCCCTGGTTTGAAACGTGCATTGTTCTGAACTTGAGGGAGGGAATGAGGTAAAGAGAGCTGAAATAGCAGACGGCCGTTTGCTATAATTGGCTGCATTTTCTAGCTAATCATTTTTGTTTTCTTTAAAATTTAAATTTTTATCTTCCCATCATCAAAAGAAATGGGTGAAGTTGGGGTCTTTATCTGGGGTTTTACATTATTTACGGAAATCTCAGATTCTATTGCAGCAATTTTTAGATGGTCCGTGTATAACCATTTTAGGTTGACATAATGGAAGAATCTGTTTACAATTATTAGCAGGAATTCCGTCTGCTAATAAATTCAGCTCAGCCGTTGAATTATTTGTTAGTCTTGTGCCACTCCTGACATGTATTGTGATTTCTTAACCAAAATTTAACTTTTTTTAATTATATATATATATATGTGTGTGTGTGTGTGTGTGGGGTATTGTGAAATGCAGATGCAAGTTGTTTGTGCTTTATGCATTCTCTTAATTTGTAATAAAAAAAAAAAAGAAGGGAGGGCATGGGCTTTAATAGCAAGTAGGGTATTGCGTGGGTGTGGTTGTCTTCTTTGATTCCAATTCAATTAAGAAGATCATTCTTTACTTCCAAATTTAATGCCTAAGCATGTCAAAGGGGATTAGGATAGGGATATAGGTATGGATTTGGAAAGGGAAATTCCTTCTCATTCATCATTCTATATGATGTTTATATTTTGTTCATATTTATCATAAAACTAATATATTATTTCTTTTTCTTGTGGATTCCAAGGACCTAAAGAGAATTGATTAGAGAAAATTTATTTTCAAGAGAATCGAATTCTTTAAAGAAATGCGTGAATAATTTTAAACTTATTGGAAGAGATAGAATGATATGATGCGTTATTTATTATTATTATTTTTTTAAAAGGCAAGACTACAATATATTGAGATAACCTATGATTGAGTGCAAGCTGTAGGAGATTAAAATTACAGGAACACACAAAAGATATGATGTTGGACTTAAAAATGATGCAAGATTAGATGTCGAGCTTAACAATGTATTGATTGCTCTGCGCGGACGACACAAATCACAATTCATAAATGAATGAAAAAATCGTTAGAAAAATTGTGGTTAAAAGTGACGTCTGACTATATACCTATGTATGTATGGATATGTGCACAATGAATCCATGGTCCATCAAGTTTTGGAGTTCAAGTGCAGCCAGCATGGACCGTTTTGATGCGCTCTCACGAGCTCAATATTTAGGTTATCATTCCTAACAAGACAACCGTCCAGCTCAGAGTTGCCGAAAATTAACATTTTTTCTGGATTTGGTTGCACAATCTAAGTAGCACATGCAATTCAAGGAAATTATTAAAGATCCAGAAATAATTCTGAAACAGCCTCCGAATAATGATAATAAAAAACAAAACATAATCTTGGGAAAACCAACCCATACCATGCATATCACTAATGCGCAAATATCTGAAAAAAAAATAAATAAATAAATAAATGAAAAAAATGGGCAGTTGGTCACTGTCCAGGTGTCTATATATTGTTACAGCATATCACCTAACTTATTGTGTCAAAATTAATACGTCACTTTTTTGCCCTTTTTGATAATTAATAACATCACAAGACAACTTTTTTTTTCTTTTTAATCCTTTTTCATTAATTTTCTTCATGTGATGGATAATGGAGACAATTTCGTTCATTTCTTTGGGTTTCTTTAGAGTATGGCAGCCACGTGAGTTTCACACTAATACTGTGATTATATCTTATATATTATAGTAATTGTGAAAAGAGAAACCATAAATCATCATTAACATAATTAACATAAGGAACCCAATCATGGTTCTATACAAAAAATTTAGTCACTCCTACTCTCTCATATGCATTGTCTGACATTTATTACTTTCTAGAAAAAAAATTTATCAATGACTAATCGGCACTATTTATACATAAAGAAATTAAAAAGAGATATGGTTTGAAACTTCAAAAACATTCTTTCTTAGTAGATAGAGATAACAGTAAGTGATTAGATCAAATTAATCTTAGTTGTTAACGATTCTAATTTTGCATAATCTGATCCACATTATTCTTGATTAACAATGTCAACAAGTTTAATTTTACTATTCAATTCCCGCTTAGTGATTTCAGTTTCCTTTGTATAAACAACTAAATTAATAATCGCTATAATCACATTATGCTTTTTTTTAAAATATATATCAGTGTTATATATTTATCTATTTTAATTCACTTTAATTTTTTTAATTTGAACAAAAAAATTCGTTTAATAAATAAAGTAGTAATAAAATAATATTTTATTATACTACAACTAGCTTAGTAATAATAATAATAATAATAATAATAATAATAAAATTATGTAAATTCTGTTATTTACAATTGATGGTTCAAGTTTGGCTTGTTTCTCCCTTTCTTTGAGTTTCAAGATTATTTAATTTTTTTTTTCAACTAATAGTAAATGGAGTATATGTGTTCCTTTCGGTGACGAAGTGAAGTCCAATTTAAGCAAGCACCTTTAATAAATGCTTCTTTTGTTAGACAGGTTTAGCAGATTCTCTAACTGCTGGATAAGCTAAAAGCATCATAAGCACCCAACAGAGGAATAGAGTAAACTCTCGGTTGGAAGTTTAAAAATAAAAATGGAGGGGCTGAGCTTGTTTGGTTATCAGAACCCCTCCCACCCCCACCCCCACCCCCCAAAAGGAAAAAAAGGAATCCACATGGTCTGGTGTTTGGGATGTTGCAGCTGCAGATACGTTTCTTCATAATTTTGTTTTCCCACGTTGGCTGTGTCTTGTAGAACTGCCCTTTGCTACTACAAACTACAAACTTTCCTTTTTCTTCGCTTCTTCTCCTTTGCTACATTATTTTCTCTACAATGGAGGAGACCCTTAAGCTTGGTTCTTTCAGTTCTTGATTAGGCATCCTGTTTTTTTCTGGTAGTTGGTTCTATACTTTTTCTTGTTCATTTACTTGACTTTTGAGATCTAAGTTTTGAACAATTGTTGTCGCGATTTTTGTTTTTGTTTCTGCTTTCATTTTGGCTACTTACTGTCTGTTGAACTAAGAGTAAAAGACCCACCGGGCAGAACATGGCTCCAAGATTAGATTTCTCAAAGTGGTGGGCAAAGGATACGAGGAAAGGAACACCAGTGGTAGTAAAAATGGAGAACCCAAACTACTCCGTGGTAGAAATTGACTGCCCAGATGCCGCATTCAGGCCTGTGGAAAAGAGCAGAGAGAAAAATGCAAAGCAAGTGACTTGGGTTTTACTTCTTAAGGCTCATCGTGCTGTCGGTTGTGTTGCTTGGATTGCTACACTATTCTGGGCATTGCTTGGAACCATAAAGAAAAGGTTGATCTTTAGGCAAGATGTGGCTATGGCTAGTGAAAAGTTGGGGAAAGGAACACTGCTCTTCGGGGTCATTAAAGTCTTCCTCGTCACTTCCTTGACAATTTTCGCTTTTGAGGTAGTTGCTTATTTTAAGGGTTGGCATTATTTTCAAAACCCCAGTTTGCACATTCCGAGGACTAGTGATGTCCAGAGCTTGCTCCACATGGTTTACGTTACTTGGCTGTCCTCTCGGGCCGATTACATTGCACCCCCAATTCAAGCGTTGTCTAAATTTTGTGTAGCTCTCTTCCTCATCCAATCTGCGGATCGTATGATTCTTAGCTTGGGCTGCTTTTGGATTAAATACAAGAAGATTAAGCCGAGAATTGAGGGGGATCCATTCAAGTCAGACGGTGTCGAAGGATCAGGTTATGAGTACCCCATGGTTCTTGTTCAAATCCCACTGTGTAACGAGAGGGAGGTAATAAACCGAACTATGCCTTGTCAGGATTTTCTTTCTTAATATATTGGATCTTAACAAATAATTAAAAGTTTGTTCGATGTTTAAGAATAAAAGACAGGATTTCATACATGTGAAATAAATACTTTTGTTGTTGGTATGAGAATAATTGACAGCTATTATTGGAAAAAACTCTTGACAAATTATGTTGCGATTCTCATAATAACAACTATTATTTTGGGCTAGCTTACTAATGGAAATGGAATAGTAAATAAGCCCCTTTGATAGACATCCAAGAGTGGAATATAGTAATATTAGGCATATTCTGTTGATCTTTCCTGATGTTGATAGCTTTCTTCACTGACCTCATACAGGTATATCAGCAGTCTATCTCTGCTGTCTGCCAACTTGATTGGCCAAAGGATCGATTATTGATTCAGGTTCTTGATGATTCTGATGACGAAAGCATCCAGTGTTTAATTAAAGCAGAGGTTGATACATGGAACCAAAGGGGTATCAACATAATTTATCGCCATCGCTTGGTAAGAACTGGTTACAAGGCTGGGAATCTTAAGTCTGCAATGAGCTGCGAATATGTTCAGGCTTATGAGTTTGTAGCTATATTTGATGCCGATTTCCAACCTAACCCAGATTTTCTTAAGCAAACAGTGGCACATTTCAAGGTGAGGAGCAAAAACCAGAATCATTTTGGTTTTAGTTCCTTGCCTACAATCAGCTTATCAGGCTTTTACCTGGTCTGTCTCCCTTGTCTTGCAGGACAATCCCGAGTTAGGTTTAGTTCAGGCTAGATGGGCTTTTGTGAACAAGGATGAGAATTTGTTGACTCGTCTCCAGAACATCAATTTATGTTTCCACTTCGAAGTTGAACAGCAAGTTAATGGTGTATTTTTAAATTTCTTTGGTTTTAATGGAACTGCTGGTGTTTGGAGAATTAAAGCTCTCGAGGATTCTGGAGGCTGGCTCGAAAGGACAACTGTAGAGGATATGGACATAGCAGTTCGTGCACATCTCAATGGTTGGAAATTCATCTTCCTTAATGATGTAAAGGTACAATCATTTATGCGATACCCTCATTTATGCTATTTTGATTTTCATTTTGCTTGAATTGACTTTCATTTAATTTTCTGTTTTCTTACTATTACCGTCACATGCTTTCACCGATTTGGCTAAACTGCTTACTGGTTTAATGTAGAACAAGCGTAAGATAGATGCATCATTTTAAAAATATGTCCGGCATAGTTAATCCATATCAGTTTTTTTGTCCGTGAAAATTTTCAGTTATAGAATAATGGCTACAAATGATCAAATTTGAGCATGTAGCCCCCCCCCGTGAAAAATGAAATTAAAAAGAAGGAACATAGTTAAATGATTTTTTATGATGGAAGATTCGGGGAATGTCCTGACAACGGCATTACTGTTTAAAATTTTTTAGGTCCTTTGTGAAGTCCCGGAGTCTTATGAAGCATACAGGAAGCAGCAACATCGCTGGCATTCAGGACCCATGCAACTCTTCCGCTTACGCCTTCCGGCAATCATAACTTCCAAGGTACATTAGTACACAACTTGAAATTTTTGGTGGTTATGGCTAATTTACAGTATATTAAATTGACTTTAATGCTGTAATTCTGCAGATAGCAATATGGAAGAAAGCAAACTTAATACTGCTATTCTTTTTATTGAGGAAACTTATCCTGCCCTTCTACTCCTTCACATTGTTTTGCATAATTCTTCCTCTAACCATGTTTGTTCCAGAGGCTGAGCTTCCTGTTTGGGTCATTTGTTATGTACCTGTTTTTATGTCATTCCTCAACATTCTTCCAGCCCCTAAATCATTCCCTTTCGTTGTGCCTTACCTTCTATTTGAAAACACCATGTCTGTGACCAAATTCAATGCAATGGTATCTGGATTATTCCAGTTGGGTAGTTCCTATGAGTGGGTTGTCACCAAGAAGGCTGGCAGGTCATCAGAATCTGATTTAGTGGCTGCTGTTGAGAGGGAATCAAAGACAGGAAACCAGCGACTAATCCTAAGAGGGTCTTCAGAAAGTGAGCTCACTGAGTTAAACCAATTAAAGGAACAGGGAGAAGCTGCTCATGTACATGTTAAGAAGGTCAATAAGATATATAGGAAAGAGCTCACTCTGGCATTCCTCCTACTCGCAGCTTCTGTTAGGAGCCTCTTATCGGCACAAGGAGTACATTTCTACTTCCTCCTCTTCCAAGGGGTGACCTTTCTCCTAGTGGGTCTGGATTTAATAGGAGAGCAAATGAGCTAATGCTGCATGGAAGCTAGAGATGGAAAGCATAAGGTGCTAAAATTCAGCCAATATTCTTCCTATCTATTGACAAAAAGCTGGTTTTTGGCTGTTGCATTTGAACTTCTTTTTTTTTTTTTACCTTGGCGAATGATTGAGGGTACCATCCAGTTCAGTTACCAATTTTTCATTTTCTATGTCAGCTTCGAGATGCCCAATAGAAGGTTATATTGACATTTTATATCTTTATCTTTTTCACATTGGATAGTGGTCATTGAATTCTTCATTAGGCGTTTCGACCATTTGTATCGGTAGGAATTGTAATTTTTTTTTTTTTTTTGATATATCATACTTCACCCAGATTGTGCTTGAGTTTGGTGTGGTACTGAAGTTTCAAGCCATTTGTATTTGAAGAGTTCGAAAGCTGGGAATAAGGCATAAGAATGAGCTTGCTGGATGCCTTTCTGGCTCTCAGATTCCAAATTTACAGTATGTAAAAGAACCCATCTTGTGCATTGTGTTCTGTCTAATATAACAACCAAATCCCCTCTTCTTCTGATCTTGGATGCCTTAAAGTAGCAATTTGTTCATGTCTGGCGAGTGCACACGATGCATGTGTGTGAATATGATTCAATAATGTGTCAAGTGTCGGTAAGCAAAGGAAATGAAGTAAACGTGGTGGTGGCCTGGTGGGTTGGTTGCGGATTTTAGTTCATGTGTACATCACATTCCCATTTAAACGATTGACATGGCTGGGGCCATGAGATCTTTAGTGGGCATATGCTGCTGATTCTCTTTCTTTGCAAAATGATCTGTCGTAATGAGTGTTCCCAAAGAGCTTGAGACGAAGGTGATTCTTTCCTTGACTCGTTTTTCATGGTCCACTCAACTAATAAGATTTTTCGATATAAGAAAAGAGCTCCATGTAGAGAGGGAGCAACTTTATAGTAGCTACCTCGATATTTCATCTGATTTTAAAGGTAAGCGAAGCGGGCCAATCCTGGAGGCTTTTGACGCAAGAGCAGTTGACTAGTGTTTTTATTAAAGTAGGGCCTAAAGCCCTAAATCATTCCGATGAAAATCTTCCACCAAAGCCTCTTCCTTCTTTGTCTCCACCGAAGC
>JBBYHO010043282.1:0-10391 GCA_038382025.1 Adansonia gregorii
GCATCTAAAAAAATCAAACCTAATCCGAATCTAAATAAAAAATAATAATTTTAAGCCATAACCTATGAACACTTACCACCCAAGTGGGTTCGACTCCCCTTCTTTACTTTTTTGGTCTATTATTTTCATTATAAATTTAATCACTATTCACAAATATAAATTTCATAGATGAGTCCTACACATGTACGTGATGATAATTATTGTATGGGTTAAATAAACCTTAGTCCTCATGATATATTTTTTTCTCAATCGAGTATCTAAAAAATTTTTGCTAATATAGGTACCTATTACCTATATTATGATTTCATCAAATAAATATGTAATTTGTCCTAACATCATTAAACAAATTCTAATGTGGCTAAAAAAATCCAATCAAATTGCGATACATGACAAAAATTTCATGTTATTAAATATTTAAATTTCAAAATAATATAAAAATCAAAATAAAATAACATTATAAGAATTATTTTTTACATTTATAAAATTCAAATAAAATTTTAAAAATCTAAACAATTAAAAATTATTAAAAATTAGGGATTCAAAAAATTATAAAAAATTATAAACAAATCTATAAATTCAAAAAAAAATATTATAAAAATCTTTAAAAAATTCAAATATATATTAAAAATATAAAATATAAAAATTAGAAACATAAAAAAAATAAAGTATATATGTTAAATATGTTAAAATAAAAAATTAGAAATTGAAAATTAAAAAAATGGAAAAAATTGAGGCAGAGAAAGGAAAGGAAAGGAAAGGAAAGGAAGAGATGAGAAGAAAAAAATGGGTGGGAAGGGAGGTAAAGGGTTGATCGGCTATCAATCGGCCTTTGTTCAATGAGACCAATTGCTATCCAGCCAACGTGAGGGGAAATTGAAAGAAAAAAAAAAAAGAAAAAAGAAAAAAGGGAATAGGGAGAGAGAAATGGGACGGGAAAGAAAGAAGGAAAAAGGGAGAGAAGGGAAATGAGGCACTGGACGACCGTAGCTTGGCTAGCTTGAGGCAGATCTGACGTCGACTAGCCCAAGGCCAATCAGGCTATGGTCAAACGACGCCTCTTTCCTTCTCTTCTCTTCTCTTCCCTTTTCTTTCCTTTTCTCTTTCCCCTTCCCTCTCTTTAATTTAAAAAAAAAATAAAAATGCTAACAATTTTTTTAATTAAAAAAATTTCATTATTTTTTGAATTTGCATATTTTTAAAAAAATAATTTTTTTGTTTTTAAATTTTTATTTTATATTTTAAATTTTTGAATTTTTTAAAAATTTAAATTTTAAAAAACATTTAACCTTTAATATATTAAAAAATAATAAATAAAACAATTATCGAATAAGATCTTACCCTACCAAAGCAGCCTGATCATTATGCAGACTTTGTTTTTGGTGGCAAAAGGAGAAACACAAGGGGAAGAGGATGAAGATAGTTACGTTTAAAATTTTAAATTTAAATTTTAAAATTTTATTTATATATTTTAAATTTAAGTTTAAAATTTAATAAAATTAACTCACTTTATAAAAACCAACATAGTAATAAAAAATGATTTTATAAATTTTTACTTTAAAAATAATTTTTAATTTTTAATTTGTATCGCTCAAAATTGATGTTAGATTTATTAAAATCTAAATTCAAATTTTTATTTAATATCTAAACAAAATATTTAAACTTATAAATCTAAATTTAATTTTTTAGCCCAAATTCATGTTTTCAAACGAGACCGTCTTTAACTCCAATGTGAAGAAATAAAGAAATAAACTACGTAAACATAGAATTAAAAAAAATATATACAGCAAAACAAATTATTGTAACCAATATTATTGCTTCTTCACTCACGCTATATATATATATATATATATATATATATATACGTACACATATACATATGAGGGATTAGGGTATTGGTTATCCACTCGGCATCAATCAACGCTAACCCCCATTCCCTCAAAACAAAAAAATGCATCAAGTCTTTGCATCAACCATGTTCCATACCCACATACAAACAATTGAACTACTACTAATAACCGTACAATAACATCGCACAAAGTGACAAGATTTGTGTTAGAATAAGTATTAATCATGCAGTATTAACATCAACTGGCTTACCCCTACCCATAGCAAATCCTCTTGTGCCATCTGGCATACGAGGACCAGGGGGCTGCTTTGCTACGGTTGCTTGCTCATTATTGACCAAATTACTTGAAGCTGAAGGAAGAGTGCCCAAATGATTTCCACGACTATTACTGCGATGGTTATTATGGTATTGAGCCCGCACACGTCCTTTTCCTCGTCCCCTGTTTCGCCCTTGTTTCTGCCCACCCTCTTTCTCATTGGAATGCTCCTCTCCCTGCACAAGAAGGAAATCATCCTAAGACTCGAAATTCTGGAAATTCTGGAAAAATGAAAAGTATCTGTCGCAGCAGGCATAGAGAAAAGAGCCAAGCTTTGCTTTCCAGCTTCAAAAAGTTACAGATATCAGTGCCTACACAATTCTTTACAATATACATCACTGCAATTATTTCAATGAAACAACAAAAAAGCACGTAGAACAAGCCCATTATTTCAAAAGCAGAGGTCAAATGTCCCAATTCCATTTATTTCCATATGTTTAGCAAATTAGCCACTCTACTAATGGCACCTTATGTCAAGGATCCATTTCCAGTATTTCATTGTCTTACACTCTTAGCATCATCTTATTTTTTGTGACAGTTAATTTTTGATAGAGGGGATGGGAGAGCCTATGTCAAGGTAAACAGTTATTATAATCATATCCATGGGCACTTACAGGATACTCATGTGAACAGATATCAGACGACTGAGAATTATCTTCTCCTTGTTTCTCATTTGAATGCTGCTCAGATGTAGAAGCATCATCTTCCTCATAGTGACCTTCTCCATCATGGCCCTTTTTCTCTCTTGAATGAGCAGATTTTGACTAAACGAATGCAAGAATACAAATACAAATACAGATCAATACTCTGGTCTTGCTTCATGAATCAATTGAAATTAGCCGAACATAAATTTTCTCCATCAAACCAAGATTTCAACTCAAATTAATGAAATATATGACATATAGGACACAAGTTGAAAAAAAACTTATAATAATTGGATTTTCCTTTTGTTATACGTATGTGGTGGGGGGACTATATAATCTACTAAATGCTTACTTATTTAATATTAAACTTTGGCTCTGTATATAAACATGGAATATGTTTCACGCTACAAACCATCTGGTGATATGAGCTGTTAAAAAGCTCAATCCATAACAAAGCATTTAGATTGAGTCCACCAGATGATGACATATTTATTACGTAAACCATTGCATTCTTGTTTTTTTCCTCAGAATGGCTAAGCCAACGCCTTACTTTCCTGAACAGTTGGATTAGTTTTAAGTTTTAAAACAAAAACTTGAAACTGCTAAATTGCCCAACATGTACATTACTATTGCCAGATCATGAACTACGGGTTTAGTAAATCAAAAGAATCCTTTCCTTCGCTTTGCTGCTTCTCCATCCTTTGAATTTATTTCAAATTTCCATTTACATCAAACAAACCTTTAATCACTGGCGAAAAGTTATTGTCCACTCAATGATCATGGGGAATCAAACAAAAATTTTGATCTTGTTTTTTACCGATTTCAATTCATTGGGTCTCGCCAAAATGAAGCAGAAGAGAAAGGGCGCAAAGCGAAGAATAAATAATTGAAGCGAAAAGCTAAAATATCATAACTACATACTGCACGTCTAAGCATTAGGCGGACCCTAAGGCCACTCCTCCAATTTTCCTCATCATTCAGCTCTGCAACCTGAAAAATTAGACATTTATCCAATTCTTTATAACCATTAAAGTTAAAAAGGGCCATCCAATGGAAATAGGAGTACTTACTGCTTTCTCAGCCAACTCAACAGATTCATATTCCACAAATGCATGCAACTACAAAAAAGATCAAGAATCCAAAATTAAATCACTTGTTAAGCAGGATAATTATCAAGAGAATGTGATATCTTTCCATAGGAAATAAAGAAAATAGCTAGTATAAGCGTGATGAGCAAAAGTACCTTGTTACTAAAATGCATGCCATCACTTTTTGTTGACCTAGATGCTAAAGACATACCACCACAAGAGGGTTGAGGCTGACAGGTACGGATTGTCTTTACACTAAGAATGAAAGCATTAATAGAGTTTGGTCCACAAATACATGATAAACATTGTTAAAAGACAAAATAATTTCTTTAATAAGGTAATAGTCTTGGTACCTCCCGACAGCAGAGAAAATCTTCATGAGGTTTTGATGGCAGTGATCATCAGGCAAATTTTCAGCAACAATTATACGAGACTGCAAGTCACAAGTATGTAAGACTAGCATACTGAATTGATAACTATAATAGAAGGTAGGAAAACATACAAGCTTCTCATACAATATTCTATGAGACTGCTTGACTACAAAGACAAACATGACATTTACAGAACAAGACAAGTAAGAAACTTGCATAAGAAGTAGAATGGTAAATAAAAACAAAATGAACAAAAATCTCACTTGCAACTCTTCCATGTCTGATTCAGTAAGGGGATGCTGGCGTCTTACTTTCTTTCCATCTTCACTAACAACCTGTACATTATGGGATCAAAAAGATATAAGCGTGGCCATTGAAGAGATATGAAGCAACTACATGTAAAAAAAAACATTAAGAAGGAAACGTAAGTGCATGAAACAAGAGTAGAAGGAAAATACTCACAAGTTTCGATGAGTTCCTCAAAACAATAGCCAGCTGGGAATGACTAGTTACAAGAGCTTTAATCTTCTTAAAAGATGCTACGACAGATATCGGTACTGTATGGAAAGCAAAGAAAATATTAGTCTGAACGCAGAATAGTTAATACTATACTAAAAAGAATTCAAAATCTTCAATGTTCGAACAAGGCAACAATCTTTAGAATTAGGTAAATTCATATCAGTAAAGTAACATGGAAGGTTGAAGACGCGAAGCAAAGCACTGAGGAAATGGTAATGAGGGACTAGATTATAAATAGCAATGTTAATAATCCCAATAGTATAAACAATGCTAAAGCCGCATGACCATCTTAAATTACTGAAATTTACATAAATTAGAGTTCCAACCTAAAAGGTTTTGCTCCCAAATGTAAAGAAACTATACCATATCCTTCGGGATCCTTGTTGATGAACCTCATAAGATGATCTGTGGTGGCCAAGTTCAAATCACTAAAATAGTACTCAACCTGCAAAATAGATTGTTTTCTTTCACGTTAAGGAAAAATTATAGAGGAAGTCAGAGGGAAAGTCTATGTTTGAAATTTTGGTCACAAGGATGGTTAAAATAAATTCTTAAAAAGCTGGCAACAGTAGTCCAGCATTTAATGATTTGGAATTACATATATCCGCCGATGATTAGCTAATCTCAGAATCATATTATTGAAGAAAGCACCCAAAAACATAACACTAGTAATTTAAAGAATCAAATAAAAAGCACAAATACTGGTAACGTATATAGTGACCTCTGACCTGATTCAAAATCTTTAACGAAGCTTCTTCAGATATTCCATTTTTGGAGGGAGAAGCACCATGATCCCTGTGCTCCTGCTGATCCTTCTTCGCAATAGCCTCAACTTCTTGCTCTCGATGATGATGATGATGATGATGATTCTGCATGGGCAAATGATAGTGGAGGGGAACCATGTGAGGCGACATAGGCACGGGGCTATGGACAGGAAGGTGAAACGCCACCGACGGCGGAGTAGGAGGAGGGTAGACGTGAAGCATCCCAGGGGGCGGAGGAGAGATCATCATCGTCTGACTTTGCTGCTGCTGCTGTTGTTGTTGCTGCTGAGGCGTAGAGCGAGTAGGCACAAACTCGGGCGCCCGGGCGTTGAGTCGACTGGATGAAAAGTTAAGCGAAGGTTGTGGATGTGAAGAAGATGAGGAGGATGATTGAGGAGAATCTAGGGTTTCCGACTGGGCCATGATTTGAGTATAAACAGATTTTAGAATTTGGTGCTTTTCTTTTTTTTTTTTTTCTAATTATAAAACAGGAAATATGGGTAAATTAATAAAAGATCAGGAGATAGGACGGAGGGATTGATCTGTGAGTGTGCATAGGGTTTACTGGGTGTTTTGGGGAGTGAGAATGTGACAGAGAGACTCACAAGGTCTTCACTCAAGGTTCATCAATCACGCCCGTACTTCGACGCTATTTATACTCATCCCTTTCTTCACCTTCTTTTCCTTTCCCGAATGAAACTATTCATTTAAGTGAAATACTGAAATTATTATTTAAGCTTTTTTAATTCTATTTTTATTTATTTCGAGCTTCATACTCTAGCATCTAAGAAATCTTGCAAATACTATTATTTTAAAGTCCTTGGAGACTGTAGAGGGACTTTAGAGCTATTGTGTGAATGATCGGCGCTACTTTTGTCATCTATTATCTATTTCAGGATAATTTCATCTGCTTCTTTCCTTCCGAATCACACGAGAGGTCACCTTTTCTGCCCCCATTTTTGCTTCTTTTCTTCACCCACTTTTCTTTGTCTCACCGACTTCATATTTCTATCGGCTTACTCGCACTTATATCTGTCAGTAACCCATATCCGAAACCATACAGAGATATGTTTGTAAGGGGATGTAGAATGAGGGAAAAAAATAAAGAAAAGAAAAGAAAAAGAATAGACTAGTCTGTTCAACGCTCCCTCCTTCTTCGGCAACCAAAAGACTCAGATCCGCATGAGATTCATTTCCAGGTTGCCTTTTCATCCTTTTTATTTTCCTATTTCTATTTCTTCCCGGTTTATTACTTTGCTATGTTGTTTTTGTTCGGATATCTTGCTTTATTGTTTGTCATGGCATTGAAAAATGGGTGTTCTGCCTTTGTGTTATCCGTTTCTGTCTCTTTTTGTTTTTAGTTAAATTCGACTAAAATGTTTCTAAATCTGTGCGGTTTTGTTTGTTTTGGAGTTTTCAGCATATTAATTTCTGAAAATTTTAAAGATCTGAGATTCTGAGGTTTGACTATGGATTATTTATGGAGTTCCAATTAAAAAAAAATTTCATGTTTTTTTTCTGTAATAAAGCTTTGAGTTGAAATGATGGTTGTCGTTTATGTATTATGTCTTAAACTTTTATTTAAGTTTTTTTGCTTAAAAAGTTGGTTTAGTTTTGAGTAAGATCGACTGGATCTATAACTTTTTTTCTCTTATAATAATGTTATCTTACATTGGGGCTGCTTGCATTGAGACAGTCTAGGCAGGAAAAATGACCAAAGATCTTGCCATTTTAATCCATGGCCCCAAGGTATCAAGAGAGTTTTACCTGAACACAGAAGAATCCATCGATGCTGTTGCAGTAAATCTCGAGTTGAAGCTTCGGGAACCAATCATGTCTAAGTAGATGCATCTATATTGTCATCAGGTAATTTCCAACATTTGAGGATTGTTTTTTTTTTTTTTTTGTTACAGCAACATGTGCTCTGTTACGACTCATTATTTGCCTCCCTTTTGATTTAGAAATGCCAACTAGATGGCGTAGATCCATTTAAACACGGCAATTTCAGCAGGCCATTCATAGATAACATGAGTAATGAGCCTGCTTCATGGGACACTAACCACAAGAACTGAGTATTAAATCCATTTTCCTTTTTTTTTGCCAAATGCCAGAAGCATTTTGGAATCAGTGGATGTACATTCCTATGAAATGGATTATATACTTTCCCCATTTGGAATTAAATGGTGAATAAATCATTTCTTTTTTTTTTCAAAAAAATAATAGTAGCATACATCATTGTAAACATTTTAAATTAAATCTGAAATTTATGAATTTTAATGTGATTTTTGCCATTTGAATTTAAGTGCGAGTATCAGTCATTCGGAAACTCATTCAATTTTCTATCTGCTCTGTGTTTTTAAGGTGTGAATGCCTTTTTGTTTGAGAAATTCTGAAATAGGCCGGATCATTTATGTAGCCAATAAGTTATTTTTCAGAAGTGAATAACTTATATAATTTAGAATTTCTAATTCTATCCATGTGCTTCCTAATATGATTTCAGGTTACAGGAAGATGTAAGAGTTCGTATGACTGGTGTTGTAAAAGTCATCTTCAGGTGAATTATGTTTCTTCCTAATGTCTTCTTTACCCGTGCAAGTGCATTGAGGTAAAGGTTAGCCGAATAAATGAATTGGTACTTTTGAGGATTTGAGAGAACTGGAGGGTGGAATTTAAAAATTACAGAGAATGCAGGGAAATGTTTGGTAGAGGAACACATGGTAAGACTATAGAAATTAGCAACTATTGAATGCCTTGGAGAGTTTGAAACTAAAATTAAGAAAACATTAACACACTTTTGTTTTGTTTTGTTGTAAACTCATCGCAGGCGAGGACAAGGCATCATGTTCACCAAGGAAGAGGCCATTCAACCTACCCAAGTCATTCAACTTACCAATCTGGGAATGCTTCCGTCATTCCGGTGTCAGTTGTAAGTTTTGCATGCTTCAGAATGAAAAATAAATAGTTTTTACATGGCTGAAGTGGTATTTTTGAAATGCCAAGTCCATTTATGTCTAATCCTTTTATATACATTTTATATATTCAGAAAAAAAAAAAATCCGAAGTATGGTGGGTTGATATGGAGAATGATGTTAAGTGAAAAGAAAAAGAAAAAGTTGAAAGAAAACTTTGAGTTAAGTTTAAGTCTCATCCATTCATTTACATTTTTTATATTAAATTAAAAAAACAATTAAAAAAAAAGAAAGGAAAGATATGGAAGGTATAACGGGTGGACTCGGAATGAGATTAGGCGGGAAAAAAGAGAAGAAAAAATGTTCTGGACGAGGGAAAAATGAAAAAAAGAAAGAATATAAAGAGAAAAAATGGGGTCTTTAGTCATGTTCTACTATGATTTTCATTTTTAGAGACTTAAAATTCATATTTTTTAGCTCATATCTGAGGTTCAAATTATTTTTTACTGACTGCAATGAATTCACTTATTTTCAGCTTCTCATGATCCATTTATTCGATTCTTATTTTTCATCTATTTCAAGGGGTACTTAAATTCTTTTAACATACAGCACTTACATTTCTTATTTTGGTGTTAATTCCATTTATATGGCTTTTATTTTTGTGGAGGGGAATTTTTTTTGTTGATGCTTAATTCTCTCTTTTAGGTTGTATAGTTTCACTTGAAATCATTTCAACACTTATATAAACAAGATCTTGACAAGGGTTTTTCCAAGTTCAACAACAATTTGCTGTCTCTAACACTACCTCTATCCACTTCCTTTGGTTAGCTTCTAATTTCTTTATCGCGTTTAGCTTGACAGAGCTTTACTTGATTAGTTTAAGCACTTTCATTGCATACTAATGTCATGAACTATATATTCACTTTCTATGGATGGCTTTGGCATTAATTGTAAAAGCTATAGGCCTGATTTGATTTTTTGTTTTTAAATATAAATGTTCTTTTAGTATATTTTTTAGCAGAGTTTACAAGTAATAAGATATAAGAAATTAAAACACATTAGATTGGTGTTTTTCATGGTTTGCATAGATTTATGCTTTTGCTACATCACTCAACATTAATTCCCAGCAAGAATCTGTATTGCCCTTTTTCTGACGAGGCTTATTTTTTTCTTCTACAGATAAGTGACATGGCTTTGAAGTCTGATTCAAATGATGAGGGTTCGAAACTAAAGTTAGGGATATTAGAAGCCGGTCATCCTCTCGCAGTCATGAATCCAACTCACCGTATCTTCACTAGGTAGGAGTGCCCAAACATTCATCGAAATTCGGTTTTACAAATGTAGGTTTAGTGTTTGATGTATTTCTGGATTTACCGTTGTGTGTAATGTTGAACCAATGACTTATTGGGTTTTTTTCTTTTCTTTTCTTTAACTTGAGTTTTCTATTTTCTCTTAAATCATCGTACCTACCCTTACTTTTAGGTAAATTGATTATTCATTTTTGTTGCTTTTGTTTCCTGTCTTGTTTTGCATATTGATTTTCTTTTTAGTTTTATATGTCAGTATATGTTCAAATCCTTTTAGAATATTCGAATTGTTGTATGCTTAAATTATAAATGGATTGGGGTAAGTTGTATTAATGACTATTGATAAAGCAAATGTATCATGTGTTTTGATTTGGCAGTAACATTAGTTAAAAAAAATTCTTGATCTGTTTGAGAAATAAAAGTTCTGGTTTGATGTCATCTTTACAGGAAATTCTATTCTTCGTCTTTTGTTTACTGACTTGTTTATCTGTTTGCAGTATTAGAAAGGTATGGTCACCTAATTTTTAATATACATTTTCATTGGATTTGTTATTATTCTACTAATATTATCAGATATTTGTTAAACAAAATAGCTCCACTTAATGCAGCTTTTCAACCATTACAACA
>JBBYHO010043293.1:0-10389 GCA_038382025.1 Adansonia gregorii
AACTCCACTACTCAAAGGGGATACTCCAACCCTATTTTTTAATTAAGGTTTAAATTTTCTCCTTGTTCTTAAATGTTTTCCTAACTTTAGGGATACTCCAACCCCACTATTCTGAGGGGATACTCCAACCTCGTTTGTAAAAAAATAATAATAAAATTTTTTTTTGTTCCTAACTATTTTCATAACTCTATTTTAGGGGACACTCTAACCTCACTTTTCTGAGGGGATACTCCAACCCAGTATTTACCTTGAAAACTTAAAATGTTCTCTCTTTCAAATGCTTCAATCTATTTTGATAAAAAATTATCTTTGTTCTTCAAATTACTACTGAATCCAGATCAGCCTCTAAAATTATCATCCCGATTATTCTTCAATAATCAAAGAAAATTATGAGATACATATCGATTGCCCCTTCATTTTTTATATTAGTTTGTTTGTGATTGCTTGTTTATGATATTATTATATTTCTCATTTTTCACCATACTAACTTATTTGCTTTTATAATGTTATTGTGCATTCATATTTAAAATTCATTTTCCAATAAAATTTATGAGGCGATGTTTTATGTTGATATCTTTTCAGCGCCTAATATGAAACATCCAATTTTTAAAATCTAATCCAAACGTCATTTTCATAAAAAAATAAACCTATGTTCCTTACACCTTCGAGGTGCATAGGTGATACCAATTTTCCTTAATAAGAAAAAAAAACCCCAGATTTACATTTTCTAAAACTCCATGCATTAAAGAGGATTATATATAAATAGAGACCAAACAAAACTGATTTAACCGAGACCAAAGTGAGATATAGTTAGTAGATACCAATTTTGGGCATCGTAGGGATGCTAGTCCCTGCGCCTAACTAATTTTCGAGCCTAACTAACAAATCTCTAGACTTCATAGACCTTGAAATCAGTGTTTTGAGTTTTGTAACTCGTAATATTTTTTTCAATAAGCATTCGATCTTGCCTAGCCTAAAATGATCGGTGGCGACCTCTAAGTTTATGGCCACTTCATGGTGGCCATAAGGCGATAGTCCCTATCCTCTTCATATCATCATGCCTAATCCCAATCCTAATCAAGGGATAGCTTAACGGCTTGATCATAATCAACCATCATTTATTTTTAAGTCGAGCAGCTATGCCCTTTGGGTCATCTAAAGTTTTAAAGGCTGAGCTTGTAGCAACGGTTTGGCGACTCTACTAGCGACTGTTTTAGAGAGTTAGATCTATAACTAGCTACTTCTCACTCGATTCTTGGTTTTTCGATCTCCATAATTATTTAAATATAATTCTCTTTTATTTTGCCTACTAATCTCTATTGTTTATGCTTTTGTCATTTGATTGTTAGGTTTGATTGTTTTCCCAATGCACACCGTGCACTTGCATTTGCACTAAATTCCTACCATACACCATGGTATGGTTAGTATCTTAATTATTAGAAGGAAGTGAGACATCCGCCTTCATGAGTAATCCTCTGCATAGGCATGGCAAGACATTTGAGGATTTAAACTACCTATGTCTCTTGTTAGTACCCTTTTGCACTTGCATAGGGAAATACATCTACCGGATCGAACCTGTTCCACCAAACCCATGATGGGCCTAGGATCGGGTTCTTTGGTTATTATTACCGGACAAAAAAATGATTTGAATACCAAAATAAGTGTAAACTTAAACTTATGTAGTGAACCCTACAAGCTAAACCATGTCAAGCCATACTAGAGGTTGATAGAATAACCCGAAGATTAGGACCACTCGGGGAAACATTTCTTATTTTTACTCCTACATACCTTTGGTTACGTGGGCAATGTAGGTGAACGTTTTCACCCATAATTTTCTTTTTATTTTCATGATCATTCCTTTAGGATAGGTCATTATGTTTGATGGTAAATCTTCTTTTATAAGTGAGTCAGTACAAGTGAATGACATTACCTGTAATGGCATCTTGAAATAGTCATATCAGAGCAAGATAGGCTATCATGCTACCTGAACGATGGCTTAGCATGCATGGTGATGAACGAACATCACCTTTTAGATGGCCAATTTTAATCCTTGCGATTTATCATGTTACTTTGTGAAGAGACAATTTTAATACGAGTATGCCGATATGCTACCTAGTCAATACCTTAACATTTGTGATCATCTTATCTGCCCCTAAGAGTCGTATCGCCAATTCTAAGGGTAAATTTTATGATTCCTTCCATTTCTTACCTTTTGCCTATTATTTTGCATTAGTCACTAACTCATTCTCTTTTTACTTTTTTTTCCACCATGCATCTTTTCATCATAATTACTGTCATCATAGGACAATTGGCTCTAATGGATCAATATTCACTAAGAGGCATTTGTCATGGAGCAACAGTTCACTTCAGAGCTAAAGCCTTTTGAAGAAGTTCGGGCATGGTCGGAGTGCTGACAGCATGAAGATAAAGACATCCTTAAACCAGGTAATGCCTCAGTAGTGCATGAAAACATCAGATAAAATACCGTCAAAGTGATTGGCAAAATCTGAGGATCATATAGACTAATTGGGATAGTATTGAAAGGGAATCATTCACTGAGAGATATAGAGATATCGCTCTTCTGCTTCAAGTTTGTTTAGATGTCAGTTTATTGCAAGCGGCCTCCTAGTTTTGGAATCCAGCGTACCAATGTTCCACTTTCAATCATGAAGACTTAGTCCCCACGATTGATGAATGTACTGTGTTACTCAACATTAAAAGGGCAAAGGTTGACAGGATATACTGCAAAGCGTTAAATCCTCCAACCTTCAAGAAAAGATTGGCTTAAATCCTCAGGGCAACAAAGTCTTGGATTGAGAGTCATATCAAAACAAAGGGGAACAATGAATGCATATCATGGGCCAGTTTGAAAGAAGCAATGGCAAGTATCGTTGATATTCAGAAAATCTAAGATATCTACACTTTGGCAATATATGGCCTGGTTATATTCCCAGAGACATTAGGCTATGTTGAAGCTATGCTAGCAGATGTCTTTTCTTGCTTGTATTGTAACATTAATCCTACACTGACCATCTTTCCCTAAACTATTTGAGCCTTTAATATTTGTAAGATAATGGGAATAGGTCGATTCATTAAATGTGCACCGTTCTTTAATATATGGCTTATCAGTCACTTTGGCCTTGAAAAAAGTAAGACGTCGTGCTGCTTCTTACCCAGCTTTAGCTCTATCTCTAAAGTACTTACAAAGTAATGACCTCAAAACAAATTTGAAGAGCAATGGATCCAACAATTTTGAAACCTCAAGGGGGAAAAAGTAACATGGAAAGGCTTTTGGTTTTTCCCATAAACAATTATATACCAGTGCAAAGATTACAGCTGTGTACCACTCATATGATTATAGGAAAGTACTAGCCATGCCTATCTTTTAGTTCTTCGATGATTCCAGTGCCACTAATTCATCCTCATCATCAAAGACTTAGAGTTATGGGATTTTGATTATGGTGAGCCTGACTACAAGGCCAAAGTCCAGCTAGCCTTTCAAGCATGGAAACAAACCTGTTGCATGGAGAGATATTGGAGAAAGAGTAGTATGACCACAGGATATAATGAATAGAGGATCGATCGCATTAATGATGCCATATACTTGCCTGGTATTAGGACATCACAAATGCTAGTTGATGAATTTCCCTCGAAGGTTGAATTACTCAAGTGAGAGTTCAAACAAGAGAAATTGACTTTGTTAAGGATAGTCAATTGAAAATGGATATGTACCTCAAGGATGGCGAGATTAGCAGGGCTATCAAGGAGAAAAACCACCTTAAGGAGGACCTTAAGAGCTAGAGAAAAGACTATGTGGCTCTTAACAAAGCTAGCAAGCAAGGCTTGGAAAGTCATCAGTCAAGTAAAGGACAGAAATTATGGCTCTCTAGAATGAACTACACCAATGGAGAGAAGTTGCTAGGGCTAATAGTGAAAAGCTAGTTAAAGCCCAAGCTCTTGCATTAACTTATCGAAGAAGGAATAAACAGTTAGAGGCTTGAGTTCAGGATTTAAGAGCAAACCAGGCCAAGATAGAGTTCTGACACTCAGAATCAAAGACATAGAGCATTCTCTTCAAGCTTGCCAAGACCAAGTCGATGCACTAGTGAGAGTCTCTAAACAGCGAGAGCAAGAATGGCTTCAAGTGGTTGATCACCCACACCAAAACTATCACGAGTATCATCGCCATCTCACAGAGTATATCTAGATAGCTCAATTAAAGGTCGAGAACATAATGGATATAGCCCAATCCCTGACACATGATATCTTGCCCATCGGAGCCCATGAACAAGAGTTATTGTACTTTTTGGACCATGTAATCAAGTAATGTAACCGTAGTAGGCATTTCGAATGTAATCACATGTAATTAAGGCATTTCGTTGCTTTAATGAAAGATGCTATTGGTGGAGCTATCTCTTTATCTAATTATGCTTTTTGCATTTGCATAACTAACCTAATCTTTTCATGGTTTTTATTCATTCATCCTCATTGCATCAAACATATGCATGAGCATACCATAAAGGCCTAATCTAAAAATAATTTAAAGCGAAGGTGATTGAAAACACAGAATCTACAGCTGGCCATCAGTACAACACTCATAATCATTGAAAAGCGATAGAAAATAACCTGTATTGGAAGACTCAAACTCATGCACAGAGAACCCCAAGAGCAAGCACTCCATAGGAATGATGAACTTCAAGCATAAATCGCTGAGCTAACTAAAATACTGTTTAATGCATTGAAGGAAAAAAGATAAACAAGCATAGTTGAGACGGGGAAAGAACGAGGCCACCTTGAAAGCAATTTGAATCATGGTACTGAGGCCACCATTAGTCAAGAAGGGGCACTACATGGGTAACATCCTCTGGCAATAAACATCCCACCATCTCAGCCATTTATTTTTATCAATCTTGCAACAGCACCCTACTGAATTCAAGAATTTCAAGGCGCGAGCTCTTCATCGTCAAGGCCTATAATCTTAGGCCTTGATGAGCACATGAAGTAAGAGAAAACAAAGAGGCCCTCAGAAAAAAATATGGACTTGGACAAGTATCACTCATTAAAGAAGCATCTTCGAGTTGTGGAAGGGAGTAACAAATTTGGAATCATGGATGTAAAGACATTAGGGCTAATTTCAAGCCTCATCTTCTCGCCCAAGTTTAAAGTGCCTGATTTTGAAAAATACAGTAGGACTACTAACCTTATTGCCCATCTTCGTATGTATTGTCATAAAATGGTGGGATACGAAGAGAACGAAAAGCTGCTGATTCATTGCTTCCAGGGCAGCCTGACTAGGGCAGCCCTTTGATGGTACATAGGGACTGATCTTGCAAGGATTCAGACATGGGCAAACTTGGCATGCGCATTTCTTGAACAGTATAAGCATGTGTCTGATTAGGTTGTTGCAGATTGTCTTTCTCTCATGAACATGGAGAAAAAATCTTCTAAGAGTTTTAGACAGTATGCTTAGAGATGGAACGAGAAGGTAGCTCAAGTTCACATTCCTCTAACTGAAAAAGAAATGGCAGTTATGTTTGTTGGCACCTTGGGAGCTCCTTACTACAAAAGGCTAGTGGGAAGCGCCATAAAAAAATTTTGCTAATATGTTTATATCAGGTGAAATGATTAAGAACGCCATCAAGAGCGGCAAGATATATGTTGGGGAAGCATCTGGATCAGTAAAAAAGACAGCAAACAAAGGTAAGAAAAGAAAAGTGAATGCTGTAGGTGAGAACCGTGCTAGGTTTAATCAAAGTCTATAACCGGCATAGCCTATATATTTCATAAACATGTTGAATACGAGTCTTACCCCTTATTCATTAGCACCGTAATCGGTCCACGCTACTAGGTTTGCTCCTGCAATAAGCTTTGCACCAAATTTTATTCTAAGTGCAGCTCATAATGCACAACCCTACAATATGCATAATGCAAAAGCTCAAAATAACCAA
Source organism: Adansonia gregorii (assembly GCA_038382025.1). NCBI lineage: Eukaryota > Viridiplantae > Streptophyta > Magnoliopsida > Malvales > Malvaceae > Adansonia > Adansonia gregorii. The sequence goes on from JBBYHO010043293.1 coordinate 5,949, forward strand.
CAAGTATCCTGAGAAAATGAGCACTTTAAACCACTTTCTTACTCGTATAAAGATATCTACTCTCACTTATTGGCAGGCAAAGTAGCTCTAATATTCATGAACCCAAGATCTCTATCATACCCTAAATGGTATGATGAGAATGCATATTGTGAATACCACGCAGGAGCGCAAGGCCACTCCATTAAAAACTGCACTTCATTCAAAAGAAAAGTGCAAGGTTTACTAGAAAAATGAATGATTAAGATTGAGCAAGGTCCTGGACCCAATATAGGGTTTAACCCACTCTCTAATCATGTTGAACCAAGAGTGAATGCAATAATCAATGGAAAAGGCTATCGAATTAAAAGAAGTGTGACAGAAGTTAGAACCCCAATAAGCAAGATTTGGTAGGCTTTTGTGAAAATTGGAATAGTAACAGATAACAAAAGTTAAAGAAAAATGTCGTTGATACATCTTGCTGCCACTACGATCGAGAACATGACTTGTAACATTGTCCATCATTCTTGAAGATGGCCCAAGAGATGATGGATCAATCTAAAATCAAGTTCTACGAGGATTAGGATGGACATGACAGTCCATCTATCAATGTTACTAATGAAGAGAGACCTTTCGATGGTCAAATCTCTAGTTGTCTTTCTCTTATGAGTATGAGGAAAAAAGCTAACAAAAGTTTTGGGTAGTACGCTGCAATATGGATGGAGGAGGCTACCCAAATTCATCCCTTACTGATGGAAAAAGAGATGATGGTTAGATTCATTAGCACGTTGCAAGCCCCTTATTACGAAAGGTTGAGGAAGCTTCCCGAAGAACTTTGTAGATCTGGTCATACTCTGTGGGAGACACGATGAGGCCGTGAAAAATGAATTGAGAAAAAAAGTATCTACAAAGACAAAAGGAAAGGAAAAATGAATGTTAGTAAGCAATCAAAATCCAGCACTGAAGCTAGTTTATTTATAACTCGTGCTGAGTTAGACCTAAAGGAAATGATCATTAAAGAAACCTGCAAGATTATGGAAAAAGTAGAAGAAGTTCAAACGCCAATGAATTCAGTTTGGCAAATCTTGGTGCAAGCTAAGTTACTTAATGCAATCTACAAAATAGATGAAAGGATTGACAACTTTTGTGACCTTTATACTATTTGTTGCCATGCTCTTTAAACATGCAAAAAGTTTCACAGAATGGTTCAAAAAATGATGAACGAGGGTAGCATCGAATTCTATAATGAAAAGCAAGCCCCACATACTAAGTCTGCAAATGCAACACCATTTATCAATGCATTAGAGGAAGAAGACAGCAATCTCCCTTACAAGATTAGAAAGCCATTGATTTTGTATGACAATCGACCAAGAGTTAAAGTTGACCCCATTCAACCTTCTCAAAAGATGATCATTCAACTTTTATCTCCCTTCCCGCATAAAGATGATAAGGCAGTTTTTTAGAACTATGAAAGTAATACCTTAATCATCGAAGAATCTAGCCATCAAGCAACAAGTATTGACCTTTCAAGGTTAAGTCACTTAACTTGGAGCAGCCGATGTTATGCCCCGGCAACATAAAAAATAGCACTCAGTAAGAGAATGCCAATCTCATTTCTCAAGCACCATAGTCTACAACCAAGAACTAAGATTCAATAGCTATCAAGGATTTAGTAAGGGAGAAAAAAGCTACAAAATTCTTCAAATTCATCAAGCACGGTGAATTCAACCTCATCGATTAATTGAACAAATAACCCACCAAGATATCTATGTTGTCACTGTTATTAAATTCAGAAGCTCACAAGAATGCCGTTCTCAAGGTTTTGAATGAGGCTTATGTCCCTCCCGACATCTCTATAGGCCAGTTGGATCGCCTGGTGAACAACATCACTACCGATAATTACATATCTTTAGCAAAAATAAAATCGCGCATAAAGAAAGAGGAAAGTACAAGGCCTTCCCTATAACTACATATTGTAAAGGCACCACATTGCCCAAAGTGCTCATTGATAATGGGTCAACTTTAAATGTAATGCCCATGTCATGCTTGAACAAGCTCGCTTTTGATGCATCTCATATCTAAAATAGTTATACCATTGTGCAAGCATTTGATGGAACTTGCCAGAATATTTTTTGAGATATTACCATTCCACTTTAAATTATCCCATGCATTTACGAAGTTGACTTCCATGTGATGGACATTTCTTCATCATAAAATTACCTGTTGGGAAGGTCGTGGATTCATTCTGCTAGAGCAGTGCTATCATCTTTGCACCAAAAGCTAAAATTCATCATTAAGAATAAAGTTGTTAGTATTGGAGGAGAGGAAGACATCATTACTACTACCTCAACTGATGCTCCATATGTCAAACCCAATGAAGATAGCGCAAAATCCTCTTTCTAGGCTTTTGAGTTTGTTAATGCAACTTATATCAAAGAAGGATTATTAATAGTTTAACCTCACTTATCAGAGAGTATTCACATAGGTTTAAAGTTGATTGTTGGTAAGGGTGCCTAGGCTGGAAAGGAACTCAAAAAATGCCTTTAAAGAATTGCTAAAGCCTTGAAAGTGGTCAACTAAATCTACAAAAGAAAGCAAGCTCAAAAGAACAATGAAAGAAGAACGGCTTGCTAAGCAAGACGAGACATGGAGGATGAGCCAGTGATATTCCCACCACTTCAGGAAAGTTTCAGCCTAAGGGGACATGTAAATACTGGCTTCGCTAGTACGATGCTTATATTGAACAAAGAATTCAAACATATCTCCATTAATATGACTGGTGAGCCAAAGATGTCAACTACAAGTCTAGAGACTAGTTTGTGCCCTCCAGGGTTTGCTCTAAGTGTTTGGACTGAGACTGAGATTTTTATACTTTTCAAGTCTATTTTAATGTAATGCTATGAACTAAACCTACATACTCTCGCCCATAAAGCATTGTAGGATCATTTGTACGGGCAGCTTTTATCAGCTATTACCAATGAAAATGACTAAGCATTTTGCATTCATTCTTTGTGTTCATAATTTTCGTCGATCTCAGACTTTTTTCTTCCACCTATATTATTCTTTTCCATATTTTTAGGTACCCTAATGAAGGTAACATGAATGCTCATACTGAAACCTTAGGAATTGATTTCGAGCAATCGATTTATACCGGTGAGGTAAAATCTGAAAAAGACCTTGAAGAGAACCCCCTACCCTTAGACCTATTGAGACTAGTTGAACATGAAGAAAAACAAATATTACCTCATGAAGAATCCACTGAAACCATAAACCTTAGGACAGAAAAAAACCCAAAAGAAGTCAAAATTGAAACCTCCATAAGGCTATCAACTCAAGGTGAGCTAACAAGTCTCCTCCAAGAATATCGAGATGTGTTTGCTTGGTCTTGTCAAGACATGCTTGAACTAGATACCAACATTATGGTTCATAAACTTTCCCCCAAACTTGAATGCAAACCAATCTAGCAAAAGTTAAGGAGAATGAAACCATAAATGCTCTTTAAGATCAAAAAAAAAGTCAAAAAGCAATTTAAAATAGGATTTCTTGAGGTAGCTAAATATCCTAAAAATAGGTAGCCAACGTAGTCCCAGTTCCTAAGAAAGACAGTAAAGTGCGAATATGTGTGGACAATAGGGACCTGAATTGAACCAATCCCAAGGATAATTTTTCTTTCCCTCACATTGATACCTGAGTAGATAACACTACCCAAAGTGCACTATTTTCTTTCATGGATGGGTTTTCGGCTATAATCAAATCAAAATAGCAGCTGAAGACATGGAAAAGACCACTGTTGTGACCACATTAAGAATTTTTTGCTATAAAGTAATGCCTTTCGGGCTAAAAAATGTTGGGGCAACTTACCAAAAGGCTATGTTAACATTATTCCATGACCTTATACACGAAGAAATAGAGGTCTACGTAGATGACATGATCACCAAATCAACAAAAGAGAGTAAAAATGTTACCAATCTACGAAAACTCTTTAAAAAGCTTTATAAATACCTGCTCAAGCTAAATCTTGCCAAAATGCACCTTTAGCATCACCTTCAGCAAATTATTAGGGTTTATTGTGAGCAAGAAAGGAAAAAAGATAGATCTTGACAAGGTTTAGGCTATTTAAAACCTACCACCACTTCAAACTCAAATGGAAGTGAGAAGTTTCTTAGGAAGACTAAACTACATTGGCCTATTCATATCTCAATTGATCGATAAATACGATCTGATCTTTAGGCTGCTAAAAAAATAGAATCAAGAATGCTAAGAAGCTTTTGATAAGGTCAAACATTACCTTTCAAAACCCCAATACTTGTGCCATCAGTGCTTAGACAAGACAAGTTGATGGGCTGTGTATTAGGACAACATGATGAATCAAGAAAGAAAGAATAGGTTGTCTATTACTTGAGCAAGAAATTTACAAAATATGAAAATAATTATTCATTCGTAGAGAAGCTATGTTGAGCTTTAG
>JBBYHO010043304.1:0-10388 GCA_038382025.1 Adansonia gregorii
AAAATTATGGAAAGAAAAGCTTTTCTTGCAAATCCAAATCATCAACATCGTGTATCCCCATATGGAGAACATAATTATACTGCCCATAACAAAAAAAATGGAGATTATTATGAGTAGCCAAGCTTGACTCATTTCTCGGATGAACCGTAATTATAAGGGAAATGGTGGAAAGAAAAGCTTTTCTTATAAATCTGAAGTATCAATATCGTGTATAGGAGAAAATGATAGTAGTGCCATAGCAAAAAGAATGAAAATTACTACGAGTATCCAATTTTGGCTTATTTCATTGATGAATATTAATTATATGAAAAATGGTGGAAAGAAAAGCTTTTCTTGCAAATCCAAAAAATCAATATCATGTACCCCAATGTGGGGAACAGGATTGTAGTGCCCATAACAAAAAGAATGGAGATTATGATGAGTATCCAGGTTTGTCTCATTTCACGGATGAAAATTAATTATAAGAAAAATAGTGGAAAGAAAGCTTTCATAAATATCCAAAGCATCCACATCATGTATCCCAATGCAGAGAAGATGATTATTGTGTCCATGACAAAAAGAATGGAGATTATTACAAGTATCCAAGTTTGACTCAAATCATGGATGAACATTAATTATAAGGAAAATGGTCGAACAAAATGATTTTCTTACACATCCAAAGCATTAATATGTGTATCCCAACATGGAGAACATGATTATAGTCCCCATCACAAAAAGAATGGAGATTATAATAAGCATCCATGTTCCACTCATTTCTCGGATGAACACTAATTGTAAGCAAAATGGTGGAAAGAAAAGCTTTTCTTGCAAATCTAAAGCATCGATATGTGTATCCCAACATGGAGAACATGATTGTAGTTCCCATAACAAAAAGAATGGGGAGCATATTGAATATCCAAGTTTGACTCATTTCTTGGATGAACATTAATTATAAGAAAAAAGGTGGAAAGAAAAGCTTTTCTTACAAATCTAAAGCATTAATATCGTGTATCCTAATTTAGAGAACATCTATGAGTATCCAAGTTTGTGTCATTTTACAGATGAACTTTGATTATGGGGGAAATGGTGGAAAGAAAAGCTTCTCTGACAAATCCAAAACATCAATATCGTGTATCCTAATTTGGACAACATGATTGTAGTGCCCATGACAAAAAGAATGGGGATTATTACAAGTATCCAACTTTGACTTATTTCATGGATGAATATTAATTATGGTAAAATTGGTGGAATGAAAAGGTTTTCTTGTAAATCCAAAGCTTTAATATCTTGTATCCTAAGGAAGTGAACATGATTATAGTGCCCAACCAAAAAAATAATGGAGATTATTATGAGTATCTAAGTTTATGTCATTTTGCGAATGAACATTGATTATAAGGAAAATGGTGTAAAGAAAAGCTTTTCTTGCAAATCCAAAGCATCAATATCGTGTATCCTAATATGGAGAACATGGTTGTAGTTCCCATAACAAAAAGAATGGAGATTATTACGGGTATCCAAGTCTGACTCATTTAATGAATAAACATTAATTATAAAGAAAATGGTGGAAACAAAAGCTTTTCTTACAAATCAAAAGCATCAATATTGTGTATCCCAATGTAGAGAACATGATTGCAGTCCCATAATAAAATGAATGGAGATTATAGTTAGTATCCAAGTTTGTCTCATTTTGTAGATGAACTTTAATTTTAAGGAAAATGGTGGAAAGAAAAGCTTTTATTGCCAAACTAAAGCATCAATATCATGTATCCCAATGAGGTGAACATGATTATAGTGCTACTAGCAAAACAAATAGAGATTATTACAAGTATCCAAGTTTGTATCATTTCTTGGATATGCTTTGATTATAAGGGAAATGGTAGAAAGAAAAGCTTTTCCTGTAAATCCAAGGCATCAATATCATGTATCCCAATGTGGAGAACATGAATGTAGCACCTAATCACAAAAAGAGTGGAGATTACCACAAGAATGAAAGTTTGACTCATTTGATGGACAAACTTTAATTACAAGGAAAATAGTGGAAAGGAAATGTTTTATTGCCAAACCAAAGCATAAATATCGTGCATCCAAATACAGTGAACGTGATTGTTGAGCAATTAAAAAGGATATAGTTATTAGAAGTACCTAAGTTTATATCATTTCATGGATAAACTTTGATTAGAAGGGAAATGGTGGAAAGAAAAGCATTTCTTGGCAAACCAAAGCATCATGTATCCCAATGTAGAGAATATTGATTGTTGCACCCAATCACAAAAAGGGTGGATATTATTAGGGAATCCAAGTTCGACTCATTTGATAGACAAACTTTGATTACAAGGAAAATAGTGGAAAGGAAACATTTTGTTGCCAAAACAAAGTGCCAATATCGCGCATCCAAATGAGGTGAACATATTGTTGTGCCACTAACAAAAAAATGAAGATTACTGCAAGGATCCAAGTTTAAATCATTTCATGGATAAACTTTGATTATAAGGGAAATGATGGAAAGAAAAGCTTTTCTTGCAAATCCAAAGCATCAATATCGTGTATTCCAATGTGGAGAGCATGATTGTAGTGCCCATAATCAGAAGAATGGAGATTGTTACGAGTATCCAAGTTTGACTCATTTGACGGATGAATATTAATTATAAGGGAAATGGTGGAAAGAAAAGCTTTTCTTGCAAATCCAAAGCATCAATATCGTCTATCCTAATATGGAGAACATGATTGTAGTGCCAATAACAAAAAGAATGGAGATTTTTACGTGAATCCAAGTTTAACTAATTTCATGGGTAAACATTAATTATAAAGAAAATGATGAAAAAAAAAGCTTTTCTTGCAAATCCAAAGCATCAATATCGTGTATCCCAACTTCAAGAACATGATTGTAGTGCCCATAACAAAAAGAATGGAGAATTGTACGAGTATCCAAGTTGGACTTATTTCACAAATAAATATTAATTGCAAGGAAAATGGTGGAAAGAAAAGCTTTTCTTGCAAATCAATATCGTGTTTCCCAATGTGGAAAACATAATTTTAGTCCCCATAACAAAAAGAATCGAGATTATAATAAGTATCGAAGTTTGACTCATTTCTCAGATAAACATTAATTATTAGAAAAATGGTGGAAAGAAAAGCTTTTCTTGCAAATCTAAAGCATCAATATCGTGTATCCCAACATGGAGAGCATATTGCAGTGCTAATAATGAAAAGAGTGGAGATTATTATGAGTGTCCAAGTTTGACTCATTTCATGGATGAATATTAATTGTAAGGAAAATAGTAGAAAGAAAAGCTTTTCTCGTAAATCTAAGCCATCAGAATCGTGTATCCCGATGTGGAGAGCATGATTGTAGTGCCCATAATGAAAAGAATAAAGATTACAGTTACTATCTAAGTTTGTGTCATTTCACAGATGAACTTTAATTCTAAGGAAAATGGTGGCAAGAAAAACTTTTCTTGCTAAGCCAAAGCATCAATATCGTGTATCCCAATAAAGTGAACATGATTGTAGTGCCACTAACAAAAAGAATGGAGTTTATTACAAGTATCCAAGTTTGTATACTTTATGTATGAACATTGATTACAAGGAAAATGGTGGAAAAAAAAGCTTTTCTTGTAAATCCAAAGCATCAATATCGTGTATCCCAATATAAAGAACATGATTTTAGAGCCCATAACAAAAAGAATAGAGATCATTATGAGTATCCTAGTTTGACTCATTTCACGGATACAGATTAATTATAAGGGAAATGGTGGGAAGAAAAGCTTTCCTTGCAAATCTAAAGCATCAATATCATGTATCCCAATGTGGAAAACATGATTGTATTGCCCACAGCAAAGAGAATGTAGATTGTTACGAGGATCCAAGTTTAACTCATTTCACGGATGAACATTAATTTTAAGGAAAATGGTAGAAAGAAAAGCTTTTCTTGCAAATCCAAAGCATTAATATCTGTATCCCAATGTGAAGAACATGACTGTAGTGCCCATAACAAAAAAATAGAGATTATAATAAGTATCCAAGTTTGTCTTATTTCACGGATGAACATAAATTATAAGGAAAATGGTGGAAAAAAAAGGTTTTCTTGCAAAACCAAGGCATCTATATCGCTTATCCCAAATGATTATGGTGCCCATAACTAAAAAAATCAAGATTACTATTACCACATAAGTTTGAGCCATTTCACGGATAAACTTTAATTATAAGGAAAATCTTGGAAGGAAAGAATTTTCTTGCCAAATGAAAGCGTCAATACCATGTATCCTAATGAGGTGAACATGATTGTAGTGCCATTAACAAAAAGAATAGAGAAAAAAAAAGCTTTTCTTGCATATCCATACCATCAATATCATGTATCTCAATGTGGAGAACATGACTGTAGTGCCCATAACAAAAAGAATAGAGACAATTACGAATATCTAAGTTTGACTCATTTCACAGATGAACATTAATTATAAGGAAAATGGTGGAAAGAAAAACTTTTCTTACAAATCCAAAGCATCAGTATCATGTACCCCAATGCAGAGAACATGATTGCAGTGCCCATAATAAAAAGAACAGATGTTATTATGAGTATCGAAGTTTGACTTATTTCATGGGATGAACATTAATTATAAGGAAATGATGGAAAGAAAAGCTTTCCTTACAAATCCAAACATTCATATCTTGTATCCTAATGGGGAAAACGCAATTGTAGTACCCATAATAAAAAGAATAAAGATTATTACAAGTATCCAAGTTTAACTCATTTCACGGATGAACATTAATTATAAGGAAAATGGTAGAAAAAAAGCTTTTCTTGCAAATCCAAAGCAACAATATCGTGTATCCCAATGCAGAAAACATGATTGTAGTGCATATAACAAAAAGAATTGAGATTATTATGAGTACCCAAGTTTGATATATTTCACAGCTGAACATTAATGATACGAAAAATGGTGGAAGCAAAGGCTTTTCTTGCAAATCCAAAGCATCAATACCATGTATCCCAATGTGGAAAACGTGATTGTAGTGCCCATAATAAAAAGAATGAAGATTATTACGAGTATCTAAGTTTGACTCATTTCACAGATGAATACTAATTATAAGGAGAATGGTGTACAGCAAAGCTTTTCTTGCAAATCCAAAGCATCAATATCATGTATCCCAATGCAGATAACATGATTGTAGTGCCTATAACAAAAGGAATGGAGATTATTATGAGTATCCAAGTTAGACTCATTTCACGGATGGACATTAACTATAATGAAAATGGTGGAAAGAAAAGCATTTCTTACAAATCGAAAGCATCGATATCATGTATCCCAACATGGAGAGAATGATTGCAACACTAAGAATGAAAAGGGTGGAGATTATTATGAGTATCCAGGTTTGACTCATTGCATGGATGAACATTAATTATGTGGAAAATGGTGGAAGAAAAAAGCTTTTCTTGCAAATCTAAGGCTTCAATATCATGTATCCCAATGCGGAGAGCATCATTGTAGTGCCTTTAACGAAAAGAATGGAGATTATAGTTACCATCTATGTTTGTGTCATTTCATGGATGAACTTTAATTATAAGGAAAAAGGTGAAAAGAAAAGCTTTTCTTACCAAACCAAAGCATCAATATCGTGTATCCTAATAAGGAGAACATGATTTTAGTGACACTAACAAAAAAAATAGAGATTATTACAAGTATCTAAGTTTGTATCATTTTATGTATAAACTTTGATTATAAGGGAAATGGTGGAAAAAAAAGCTTTTCTTGTAAATTCAAAGCATTAATATCTATATCCCAATATGGAGCACATGATTGTAGTGCCCATAACAAAAAAAATGGAGATTATTACGAGTATTCAAGTTTAACTCATTTCATTGGTGAACATTAACTGTAAGGGAAATAGTGGAAAGAAGAGCTTTTCTTGCAAATCCAAAGCATCAATATCATGTATCCCTAAGTGGAGAACATGATTATACTGCCAATAGCAAAGAGAATGGAGATTATTACGAGTATCCAAGTTTAACTTGTTTCACGGCTGAACATTAATTTTAAGAAAAATTATGAAAAGAAAAGCTTTTCTTGCAAATCCAAACATCAATATCATGTATCCCAATGTGGAGAACATGATTGCAGTGCCCATAATTAACAGAATGGAGATTATAATGAGTATCCAAGTTTATCTCATTTCGCAGGAGAACATTAATTCTAAGGGAAATGGTGGAAAGAAAAGCTTTTCTTTCAAAACCACAACGTCAATATCGTGTATCCCAATAGGGAAAACATGGTTGTGGTACCCATAACAAAAAGAAGGGAGACTATTATGAGTAGCCAGGTTTGTTTCATTTCACAGATAAACATTAATTATTAGGAAAATGGTGGAAGGAAAGGCTTTTCTTGCAAATCCAAAGCATTAATATCATGTTTCCCAACATGGAGAGCATGATTGCAGCGCCACTAATGAAAAAAATAGAGATTATTATGAGTATCTAAGTTTGACTCATTTTATAGATGAACATTAGTTATAAGGGAAATGGTGGAAAGAAAAGCTTTTTTTTGCAAATGAAAAGCATCAATATCGTGTATCCCAATATATTGTGTTGGCCATGACAAAGTCAATGGAGATTGTTACGAGTATCCAAGTTTGACTTATTTCATGGATGAATATTAATTTTAAGGAAAATGGTGGAATGAAAAGCTTTTCTTGCAAATCTAAAGCATCAATATCGTGTAGAACAATGTAGAGAACATGATTGTATTGCCCATAACAAAAAGAATGGAGATTGTTACGAGTATCCAAGTTTGACTCATTTCACGTATAAACATTAATTTTAAGGAAAATGGCAAACAAAAAGCTTTTCTTGCAAATCCAAACATCAATATCGTGTATCCCAATGTGGGGAGCATGATTGCAGTGCCAATAATGAAAAGAATGGAGATTATTACAAGAATCCAAGTTTGACTCACTTTACGAATGAACATAAATTATAAGGAAAATGGTGAAAAAAAAAGCTTTTCTTGCAAATCCAAGGCATCAGTATCATGTATCCCAATTAGGAAAGCATGATTATGGTGGCCATAATGAAAAGAATGGAGATTACAGTTACTATACAAGTTTGTGTCATTTCATAGTTGAACTTTAATTATAAGGAAAATGGTGGAAAGAAAATCTTTTCTTGCAAAACCAAAGCGTCAATATCGAGTATCCCAATAAGGTGAACATGATTGCAGTGCCACTTAAAACAAGAATGGAGATTATTACAAGTATCCAAGTTTATATCATTTCATGGATGAACTTTGATTATAAGGGAAATGGTGGAAAGAAAAGCGTTTCTTGCAAATCCAAAGCATCAACATTGTGTTTCCCAATGTGGAAAACATGATTGTAGTACCCATAACAAAAATAATGGAGATTATTACGAGTATCTAATTTTGACTCATTTCATGGATGAATATTTGTTATATGGAACATGGTGGAATGAAAAGCTTTTCTTGCAAATCCAAAAAATCAATATCATGCATCCCAATGTGGAGAACATGATTGCAGTGCTAACAATAAAAAGATTGGACATTGTTATGAGTATCCAAATTTAACACATTTCACGAATGAACATTAATTACAAGGAAAATGGCGGAAAGAAAAGCTTTTCTTGCTAATCCAAAGCATCAATATTGTGTATCTCAATGTGGAGAACATGATTGTAGTGCCCATAACAAAAAGAATAGAGATTATTACGAGTATCCAAGTTTGACACATTTCACAAATAAACGTTAATTATAAGAAAAATTATGGAAAGAAAAGCTTTTCTTGCAAATCCAAAGCATCAATATCATGCATTTAATGTGGAGAACGTGATTGCATTGCCCATAATGAAGAGAATAGAGATTTTTACGAGTATCCAAGCCTGACTCATTTCACAGATGAGCATTAATTTTAAGGAAAATGACGAAAAAAAAGCTTTTCTTGCAAATCCAAAGCATCAGTATTGTGTATTCCAATAAAGGGAGCATAATTGCAGTGTCAATAATGAAAAGAATGGAGATTATTATGAGTATCATAGTTTGACTTATTTCATGGATGAACATAAATTATAAGGAAAATGGTGGAAAAAAAGCTTTTCTTGCAAATCCAAGGCATTAGTATTGGAAAACCTAATTTGGAGAGCATGATTGTGGTGCCCATAACAAAAAGAATAGAGATTACAGTTACTATACAAGTTTGTGTCATTTCATAGATGAACTTTAATTATAAGGAAAATGGTGGCAAGAAAAGCTTTTCTTACAAATCTAAAAAATCAATATCGTGTATCCCAATGTGGAGAACATGATTGTAGCACCAATAATGAAAAGAATTGAGACTATTATGAGTATCCAAGTTTAACACATTTTAGGAATGAACATTAATTATAAGGAAAATGGTGGAGAGAAAAGCTTTTCTTGCAAATCCAAAGCATCAATATCGTGTATCTTACTATGGAGAACATGATCGTAATGCCCATAATGAAAAGAATGCGGATTATTACGAGTATCAAAGTTTTACTCATTTCATAGATGAACATTAATTATAAGGAAAATGGTGGAAAGAAAAGCTTTTCTCGCAAATCTAAAGCATTAATATCTTGTATCCAAAAGGGGAGAACATGATTGTAATGCCTGTAACAAAAGGAATGGAGATTATTATAAGTATCCAAGTTTGACTTATTTCATGGATGAACGTTAATTATAAGGAAAATGGTGGAAAGAAAAGCTTTTCTTGCAAATCCAAAGTAATAATATCGTGTATCCCAATACGGAGAACATTATTTTAGTGCCCATAACAAAAAGAATGGAGATTATTACGAGTATCCAAAGTTGACTCATTTCACGGATGAACATTAATTATCCAAAAATGGCAAAAACAGAGGCTTTTCATGCAAATCCAAAGCATCAATATCGTGTTGGAAAATGTGATTGTCGTGCCCATAACAGAAAGAATGGAGATTATTATATGTATCTAAGTTTGACTCATTTCATGGATGAATGTCAAGTATAGGGAAAATGGTGTAAACAAAAGCGTTTCTTGCATATCCAAAGCGTCAATATCGTGTATCCAAATACGGAGAACAGTGCCCATAAAAGAAGAATGGAGTACGAGTATCCAAGTTAGACTTATTTCACAGACGAACATGAACTATAGCAAAAATGGCGAAAAGAAAAATTTTTCTTGTAAGTCCAAAGCATTAATATCATGTATCCCAATGTGAAGAGCATGATTGCCGCGCCAGTAATGAAAAGAGTGGAGATTATTACGAGCATCTAAGTTTAACTTTTATCATGGATGAACATTAATTATAAGGAAAATGGTGGAAAAGAAAGCTTTTCTTGCAAATCCAAGGCATCAGTATCGTGTATCCCAATGTAGCGAGCATGATTGTAGTGCCCATAATGAAAAGACTGGCGATTACAGTTACTATCTAAGTTTGTGTCATTTCACGGATGAACTTTCATTAAGAGGGAAATGCTGGCAAGAAAAGTTTTTCTCGCCAAACCAAAGCATCAATATCATGTATCCCAATAAGGTGAACATGATTGTAGTGCCACTAACAAAAAGAATAGAGATTATTACATGTTTCTAAGTTTGTATCATTTTATGTATAAACTTTGATTATATAGGAAATGCCAAAAAGAAAAGCTTTTCTTGTAAATCCAAAGCATCAATATCGTGTATCCCAATATGGAGAACATGATTGTAGTGCCCATACCAAAAAGAATGGACATTATTATGAGCATCCAAGTTTGACTCATTTTACAAATGAAAATTAATTAAAGGAAAATGGTGGAAAGAAAAGCTTTTGTCGCAAACCCACAGCATTAATATTGTGTAGCTTCATATGGAGAACATGATTCTAGTGCCCATAATGAAAAAATGGAGATTATTATGAGTACACAAGTTTCACTAATTTCACATATGAACATTGATACTAAGGAAAATGATGGAAAAAAAAGCATTTCGTGCAAATCCAAAGCATCAATATCATGTATCCTAATGTGGAGAACATGATTGTAGTGCCCATAACAAAAAGAACAAACATTATTACGAGTATCAAAGTCTAACTCATTTCATGGATGAACATTAATTATAAGGAAAATGGTGGAAAGAAAAGCTTTTCTCGCAAATCCAAAGTATTAATATCTTGTATCCCAAAGGGGAGAACGTGATTGTAATGCCCATAATAGAAATAATGGAGATTATTATGATTATCCAAGTCTGACACATTTCATAGATGAATGCTAATTATTAGGAAAATGGTGAAAAGAAAAGCTTTTCTTGCAAATCCAAAGCAACAATATCATGTATCCCAATGCAGAGAACATGATTGTAGTGCCCACAAAAAAAGAATAGAGATTATTACGAGTATCCAAGTTTGACTCATTTCATAGATGAACATT
>JBBYHO010043336.1:0-10387 GCA_038382025.1 Adansonia gregorii
GTCTTTTAAGTCTAGTTTCATACTTTTTGTTGAAACCAAGTTCTAAGACAAGTTTTTATAATTTTTGCAAATTAAGGCAATGTCAAAAACTTAAAGAAGTATGTGGGATGTCTCCTAGTGTATAGGGGTTTCATAGATTATTTTAGTGAAGAGAGACCTTTTTTAAAATGAGTAAAAATTAAGATTTTTCAAGTTTCATAAAACAAAACTTCTTGTTCCTTTGATTTCATCTGGTGAGGTATGAATGGCATTTTCATTGTGCAAGATATTTAGAAATTTAATTTTCTAGAATGAAATAATAAATTTAGTTTTGCAATTTTTGAAATATAAGAATCATAATTAAATACCGAATACTAAAACTGAATAAAATTAAGTTTTAAGTTCACACGTAATTAAAAGGTACCAATTTTTTAATGTCACATGAAGAGTTAATCCTTACTTGTGATTGTAATTAACTCTTGAATCCTTTCAATGATCTCTGGTATGAAGGTAAATCTTGAAGTTTGTTTTTAAAGGTTTCATAACCCTTGAAATATGAACTTTGATAGGTGACCAATTTTACCTAGCCAAAATAAATTATGGCAATGTCAAGACAATTAGTCGTTTGTAATGACTATTTAGGATTGAGTCAAGTAAGCGATTCATCTCGATGACTCAGTCTCCAAACATGAAAAATAATATATATATATATATATATAGAGAGAGAGAGAGAGAGAAATAAGCGATTCACCTACTTTTACGTTTGATGGGTTAGGATTCATGTCTAGGCTAAATTGTGATAGCTTGACAACTCTGCTAGGGATGGTTAGAGAGTCAAGCCTAATTTAATCACATGTTAGATAAAGTTTTGATTAATTAAGTTTTAACCGATATTTAATTATGATTCTTAATATTTCTAAAATAATTTTTCATATTTTTTATTTATATGGAAATTCTACTGTATATTGTTCATATTTTCACTAACCCTCCTTATTTGTCTATTTATTTTTATATGTTTTAGGGGAATTTAGGATAAAAGGTTTTTTATTGTTTTTGAAAGAGTAGAGTCCTAAAAGGTTTGTTTGCACGCCACATATACTGCACACATGTATATGAATTAGATCCTCTTCCAAACATATTGTAGACACTTTTTGTCGAAGACACTTCTAAGCAAGTGAAGCTTAATCTAGGACCCAGGTGAGACATACATGGCTTTTTCACCCCTAACCACTTTTTTGACATCCCGAATTAATTAGAAGGCCAAAAATAAATAATAATAAAGACTAGAATAATAAATACATCATTATTGAGGAAAAAAGAAAGGTTTAAAATGTTTAAAGAACCTGATAACTTTATAAAATATAGTTACTTAGTCTCGTTATTTATATTAAATTAACTAAGTCTTAGAGATTTTTATTTAAATTTTATTTATAGTAGTATTTTTATTTAAATTTTTTTATTTTGAGTAGTTTTTAATTTAGTATTATGTACTTTTCTTATATTTTAATTGCTTAGTTATTTTTGTAGGTCAAAACCCAAAAAAGTTTTCAAAAGTGCAACAACTTAATAAAAAAGTATAGTGGACTAAATCAAATAGAGTGATTAAGTTTGGCAATTTCAAAAAATAATATGTTTAAGTTACTTGGGGTCCAAGTTTTTACCTTTAGGGTTTTGCCTATAAATAGGACTCTTAGAATTAGACTTAGGAGATTGAAGATACTTTATAGTTTTATTTTTCTCTAGTTTCCTAAAGAAGAGAAAAGCTACCATAATATTTAAGAAGCTAGAGAGATTTTTGGAAAAACTTGAAGATTAAAGATCCAGCCAAGCTTAAATTTTTTTTCTCTTTATTCTTGTAATCTTTTTTTGTAAATTTATGATGGTGAAACTCCTTGATTTTATATTTTATATATTTATTATGAACTAAATTTATTTCTCTAGGGTTGCAATGAAACTTAATATGTAAATTGAAATATTTTTATTTTATTTTCTTGATTTAATAATAGTTGAGTTGTTTGTTCAATCTTATTCTTAATTCTTTTAATTGCCTGATCTCCAATTAGATTGATTTGGTAACCTTAATAAACTTGAAGAAATAATTTTGTGTTTGGACCTAGATTGAATGACATATGTTTTATATGCATTTATTAGGATGAATTGATATGCATATTAGATAGGAATATACGAGCATGGCATTTGTAACCAAATTGGAAGCTTATTGAGTTTCTTTTAATTCAATTTGCATAGAAATATAGTAAATTAATTAAAAGAGATATTTTTCTAAGACCATCGGAAGATACTTATAAATAGATTAGAACTCCAGGTTAACAACTCATTATCGTTAGCTAAGTTAAGAGATTAGGGTTTTATTCAAATGAAGTGTCGAGGGAAATTGTAATCCGAAGCTTTTATTATTATTATTATTATTATTATTATTATTATTATTATTATTATTATATTTAGTTTTAATTTATAATTTTTAATCATTTGTTTGAATAAAATTAAATTGTTTTAATTTTTGTACTTAACAAATTTAGTATCAATTCCTTGTGAGATCGTACTCAATTTATCACTATATTATTTGTTGCGCTACGTACATTTGTGTGGTTAATTCTAAAAACAAGTTTTTGGTGCTGTTGCCAAGGAATTGTTTTACTATTTTTGTTAATATTAATACCAAGCAATCTTAGTCCTAATTTAAACTTTTATTTATTTATCTATTTTACTTTATTTTATTTTATTTTTTAGGTAATTTGAAGAGATGACATTCTATTAATTGTCATCTGAAGAAACTGAAAAAAGGAATGACATCAATTTTATATTTGCACAATTAGCTGTGATTTCCAAAAAGCTTGATAAATTGGAAAAAGCATGTGCTATACAAAACTAGTTCATAACTTGTGAATTATATGAGGGAAGACATACTAATAATTGTTGCCTAATTTATGCTGAATCCGTTTAATATGTTGGGAACTACAATTCGGAACAGATAATTTTTATTCCAACATCTACAATCCAAATTGGAACAATCAAATTTTTTTTGGTGCAACACTCAATGCCTTTCATATTCAGTTGAGCCAACCTTTCATTAGGGTTTTCCATTACATGCCTGAGTTTTTACACTAGAAAATAAGCCATTAATGAAAGATTTATTTATGGAACTTAGGATGAAAAATGAAAGTCAGGCCATTATCATTCATATTATAACAATATCTTTAAGGAACCTTGAGACATAAATGGGCCAACTTGTTGATGCCATATGCAATTGCCCTCAAGAAACTTTACCATGCAATACTAAAACAAATCTTATAAATAGTAAAGAGATAAAAAGGGATTGTGAGGAGATAGAATTGCTAAACAGATCATTTAAAGATAAAATTATGGTTGATAAACATGATGAAAAGGCTCAAGAAGAAAAGAGCTAGTTCGACCCACCATAATCGTTTCCTAAAGAATATGATTAGTATTGTGTAGTTAATATGGTCAAAAGTTTATCCAACTAAGAGTTCATAGAGAGTTATTTTATGAATTCATTCGAGGCATCTTTGATTTCAACTACTGAGTGATATAACATTGACTTTATTAGGTATTCAGAGTTATTGGAGGCACAACCACATTTTATTAGTTTCACTTCTCTGTTCGAACCATTAGGATTTTTAGCAAAAGCAACATCATCTTTTTATTCAAAAATCACTTTCATTGGAGCGTAAGCCTTTGCCGATGCTTTTAAGAAACTAAAAAAGTGCATTAGGATGGTTACTTGCTGACATAAAATGGCCTAGGAGGTTCAAGGTGAAAAGGCAACATCTTAGGGAGGCAAATTTGGTTTTCCAAGGTCCTACAATAGTTTGGCCTACCTAAAATAGCAGTGGAGAGAGTCAAACCGAAGACTAGAATTCAAGCACTTCTTAGAAAGCAACCCAAGCTTCTTAAACTTTTCTTTCCTTAATTTTAAAATTTTTTTGATATTTAATGTTTTTCTATTCCTTTTAAAGGTTTTACAAAAAAAAAAAGACTGGCCCAATAGTGTTAGAATTTGGCACTACTGTGTTTACATATGTCGAAGCCCAGCATTAGAGCAGTAGAATTTGGTGTTGTGGCGCCATGGTTGAAAAAATGCAATGCAAGGCCCTACCTAGCCCAGCAAGGGCGCCATAGCACCTTAATAGTTTGAGACTCGATGTTGCAGTGCTGATGTCTTGGTATTGCAGGGCCAATAGTCTTTTCCCCCCTTTTTACATTTTTTTATTTTCAAAACTTTTATTTTACCTAGTCGTTAGTATCAATGTGACAAGTTTTTAGATTTCAATTTTTAATTTTAGATTTTATTTTTTATAATAAAAATTTTAAAAAGTTAAAAAAATTTGTGTTAGGATTATTATTGTTATTATTATTAGGATTATTTCTAATAAGTTTATTTTATTTGATTTTTTTTTTTACAATTTCCCATAAATTTTGACAAGCAAGATTAGGTCAAAGAGGAAAATTAGAGATTTTTTAGAAATTTTTTCATTAAAAAAGGGGAGTTTCTTATTCTTTCTCTTTTATCTACAAACATTGAGGACAATGTTTGTTTTAAGTTTAAGGGAGAAGTTATTATGTTATTAGTGTTGAATTAATCTAGGTTAATTCATTCTTGCATTTTTTCCTTTTTATCTTTGTTTTTGCATAATTTTGTTTCTAAGAGTCTAGTATGATTAAGATGTTTATACTTAATATGATGAGATCTTTATCCAATGATGAAAACAAAGTTATTGACTTATTTTGATTCTTGGGAAAATATAAGCATAATTTAATTTTATGATTAGATTTTTTAGCTTTTCTTATTGTTAGAATGTGATTTTTTAAACTTCTAAGCATTTGATGTCTTGCATTGATTCATATTGCTTATTTGATGATTGTTTATGTTGATGTAAACTTCAGTTATATCTAGAAGCCTAGAATTTGCTTGATTCTTTGTTAAGGCAAAATCCTAGATAGCACTAAGTTAAGGAGTCATTCATTTGGTTTTGTTTCTTTCTTTTGTTTTAATATTAATACCAAGCAATCTTAGTCTTAATTCAAACTTTTATTTATATTATTTATTTTTTAGGTAATTAAAAGAGATAATGTTTTGTAATTATCAAGGGTAATCTAAAAAAATAATAAAAAAAAGAACGTAAGCAACTTCATATCGCATAATTAGCTGTGATTTCTAAAAGTCTTGACAAATTGGAAAGAACACATGCTATCCAAAACCAGTTCATAACTTATGACTTATGTCATTACCCAATTTATGCTAAAGCCATTTAATATGTTGGAAGCTACAATATGCGATAGGATTATTTTGATTCTGATAATTATTATTTGTATTCGAGCGATCATCCAAAGTTTGCTCACTGCAACAATCAATGGCCTTCATATTCATTTGATCCAACTTTTCATGAAGGTTTTCCACTGCAAGCCCAAGTTCCTATCCTAGAAGAGAAGCCATCATTGGAAAAGATGCTAAGACATTATCATTCAGACTAACTATCGTAACATCTTCAAAGAATCTTGAGATAAGTGGGCTAACTTGCTGATGCCATTTACAATCATCCTGTAGAAACTTTACCATATAATACTAAAACAAATCTTATCAATGGTAAAATGATAGAAGGGGATAGCGAGGAGCTAGAATTTAAAGATGAAATTGGGGTTAATAAATATGATGAAGAGGTTTAAGAAAAAAAAAACCAATCCAACCCACCATTATACTTTCTAAAAGAATATGATAAGTATTGTGCAGTTAATATGGTAGAAAGTGCATCCAAGGAGGTGTTCATAGAGACTTATTCCACTAATCCATTCGAGGCATCTTTGATTTAAACTTCTAAATGGGAAAATGTTGATTTTATTGGGTGTTCAAAGTTGCTGGAGGCACAGCAACATTCCATTAGTTTCACTCATTTGTTTAAACCATTAGGATTTTTAGCTAATACAATGTCATCTTTAAAGCTTCTTATTCAAAAACCACCCTTATTAGAGTATAAGGCCTTACCAATGCATTTAAAAAACTATAAAAAAGCATTGGGATGGTTAATTGCCAACATAAAATGGCCTAGAAAGTTCAAGCTGAAAGGGAAACATTTTTGGGGAGGCAAATTTGGTCGTCAAAGGTCCTACAACAGTTTAGCCTACCCAAAATAACAACAGAGATAGTTAAGCCGAAGACTATAAATCAAGTGCTTCTTAAGAGGTAACTCAAGCTTCTTAAACTTTTCTTTCCTTAATTTTAGAATTTTTTCATACTCAATATTTATTTCTTTTATAGGTTTTACAAAAAAAAGGGGGCTGGCACAACAACACCAAACTTTGGCACCGTTGTGCCTATATATGTCAAAGCATGGTGCTGCAGCATAGTGACTAAAAAAAATACAATATAGGGTAATGTTGCATTTAGTAAAGGCATCGCAGCACCCTAATAGTTCGAGACTCAGTGTTGCAGCATCGATGTCTTAGTCTTGTAGCACCAACCATCCCCTCCCTCTTTTTTACATTTTTTTTGTATTTTCAAACCTTTATTTTACCACGTCATTGCACCGACACAATAAGTTTTTAAAGTTTAGTTTTTAATTTTTAATTTTATTTTTGTACTTTAAATTTTTTAAAAAGAAGTTAAAAAATTTTTATTAGGATTTTATTATTTTTTAGGCTTATTTCTAATAAGTTTGTTTTTTTTTTTTTAATTTTCTTTTATAGCTTCCCACCAATTTTGAAAACAAGATAAGGTTGAAGAGGATAATTAGAGATTTAAATAATTTTCTTTAATTAAAAATGGAGTTTCTTATTCTTTCTCTTTTATTTATAGACATGAAGAATAATATTTGTTTTAAGTTTGGCGGTAAGGTTATTATTTTGTTAGTTTCAAATTAGTCTATGTTAATTAATTCTTGCATAAATTTTCCTTTTTATCTTTGTTTTCGCATAATTTTTTTCTTTGTTTTTGAATTTTTTTCTAAAAGTCTACTATGATTGATATGTTTATGCTTAATATGATGAGATCCTTATCCAATGATGAGAATTAAGTTATTGATTTATTTTGATTCTTGGGAAAATATAAGTATAATTTAATTCTATAATTAGATTCTTCTATTTTTCTCATTATTAGAATGTGAATTTTGAAAATTCTAAGCACTTGATCTCTTGCATTTATTCATATTGCTTATTTGAATATTATTTATGTTGATGTAAATTACAATTATATCTAGAAGCCTAAAATTTGTTTAATTCTCTCTTGAGGCAAAATCTTAGGCAACACTAAGTTAAAGAGATAATTTAAGCCATTTTTGGATCATTTAAGCCTTTCTAAGCCTACCTTTATATATTTATCCTTAGTTACCCTATTTGAGCCTAATTGATAAATCTTTTTCTTTTGATTGCCACGTTATTTAGCCTACTCTAATAAGAAAAACCATGATCAGCCTTTATTGCATAAGCATGAGCATGAAATTTGTTTCATAAAATATTATGAGCCATGTTTGACTTGTGTTGTGATTGGAGAAAAGAAAAAAATTAAAAAATTAAAAAAATTAAAAAATTAAAAAAATTAAAAAACACGCAAAAGTTGTGTAAATTAATAAAATGGCATGAAAAAGAAAATGTCATATAAAAAGGGGTGTGTGCTTCAAACTTGTTGTGAAAGGCTCAACAAAAGAATTGGAACATTATGGGTGAATTAAGTCAAAATATATGTTCTATCCTACCTTTACCCTAGCCTTTCATTACAAGTTTAATAAAAGTCCTACATGATCTTTGATGAGATGTTGGTTTATATTAGTGGAGAGAGAGATGAAAAGCAAATATATGAGAATCTAGCATTAATTCATAGTTTGCATTGGCATAAATTTATTCAATTGGTAAGTAATGATTTATAAGAGGATCATTTACACACACTAAAAATCCATTCAAAACATTGAGATTTATGATTGAGTCGAAGCATGAATTTGAATTATGTTGATATCTATCTTGAGTTAAGATATTAAGATAACTTTTGAGGAAAATTAAGGTAATCATCAGTTAAGTACATTTATCTAAATTCGTGTTTCATTTTATTTTGTTTCATTCATTTGGTTTTGTTTTGTCTTTTGTTTTGTTTTGCTGGAAGACTAGTAAAATCTTAACTGTAGGAGCATGATAATCTATCAAATAGAGTTGTTTAGTCTTATTATTCATATTAAATTAGCTAAGTCTTAGAGATTTTTATTTAAATTTTATTTATAGTAGCATTATTTTATTTAAATTTTTATTTACTTTTAGTAATTTTGTATTATGCATTTTCCTTATATTTTAATTACTTAGTTATTTAAGTATTTTTCCATATTTTTGTCAAAAACTTAAAGGAGTTTTTAAAAGTGTAATAACTTAATCAAGGAGTAAAGTGGACACAATCAAGCAAAGTGGACACAATCAAGCAAAGTGATTAAGTTTGGCAATTTTCAAAAATAATACATTTAAACTTAAAGAAAAAGTTCACCTTTAGGGTTTTAGGATTAAACTTAAGACACATCCTAGATACTCTATAGTTTTATTTCTTTCTAATTTCCTAAAGAAGAAAGAAGCCACCTTAACATTCAAAAAGTTAGAGATATTTTGGAGAAGCTAGAAAATCAAAGATTCGACCAATCTTAGTTTTCTCTTTCTCTTTACTCTTTTTATCTTTCTTGTATTATTTATGATGGTGACACTCCTTGGTTTTATATTTTACATATTTATTATAGACTATATTTATTTTTTTAGGGTGGCAGTGGAACTCAATATGTAATTTAGATTATTTTATTTTATTTTCTTGATTTAATGATATTTGACTTGTTTGTTTATTATTGTTCTTAATGCTTCTAATTGCCTAATCACCAATTAGATTGATTTGATAACTTTAATAAACTTGGAAAATGGAATTTTGTATTTAAACCTAGATTGAATAACATATGTTTCATATTCATTTATTATGATGAATTGATATGTATGTTAGATAGGAAAACACGAGCATGCCAGATGTAACCAAATTATAGTCTAAGCTTAATCAGTTTCTTTTAATTCAATTTGCTTAAGAATATAGTAAATTAGTTAAAAGAGATATTTCTACAAGACCATCGAAAAATACTTACAAAAAAATTAGAACTCTAGGTTAGCAACTCATTATCATTAGCCAAGTTAAGAGAGTAAAGTTTTATCCAAATAAAGTATTGAGGGAAATTGTAATCCTAGGCTTCTATTACTTACTTTATTATTATTATTACTACTACTACTACATTGAAACATAAGTGTGAGAAACATTTATGGATTAAGCCATTAAAGTAACAATAAGCTTAAGATAAATGAGATTAATGCTTTAATCATACTTGGGACCCTAATGGCATGTGGTTTGGTTGTTATTTGACTATTTTAAGTCTGATTCTACTGAATTTCAATGGATGACCATTTTGAGTTAAAGTTAAAACACATTTTTTGCATGGAGCCAAGATATGGCCATTTGGAGCAGGGTTTTCATTGAGGGCATGCATCTGAGATTGTTCACCAAACTCAAATAAAAACATACTCCATTTGGAATAATTTCAGCCCATGATTAGACCACCTAGCCTTGTAGAAAGATTGCTTGCAAGCAAGCCTAGTTAAGTTGTCAAAATATAATGAACTTGCATGGGAATAAGATGATCAGAAAAAGAGAGGTTAGAAACACCTTAAGGACATTCATTAAAGGGGATCTTTCAATTTTGGAGCAAAAAAAAATCAAAAAGCAAAAAGAGAGCAAAAAAAGAGAGAAAAAAAGAAAAAAGAGAAAAAGTGATAGCTTTAAGTTTCTACATAAGGTTGTTTTCTCTTATTTTTTATCTTAATTTTGCAAATTTTTCTGTTTTCTATATGAACTTGATGATCTAAAGCCATGTATAGGGATGATTTGTGCTAAGGTGTAAAAACCAACTTATGGCCAAATCTTGAGCTGTGACCACAAATTGCTATATTTGATTATTGTCTTGTGTAAAAAACAAGTTGCCATGTAGAAAATTTGTTTTCCAAATGTTTTATGTTGATTTTTTTTTTGTTTCATGCAAGTTTTCATCATGTGTTCTTCCATATTTTGGTTATGACATTAGTCTTATGTTGTTTATGTTTCATGATAAGTATGATGCATGAATTTTATGGTATTAACATGCACTATTGTCATGATTTACATGTCCATAAATCTCCTATGAATATCTTATGATTATGATAATGTATATCTGTGAATCCATGTATGTTCATGTTAATGAAGTATTTTGAAAGTAAAACATATATGATGCAATGTTGGTATGATTATTAGTGAAAAATGATGAATAGATATGTATTTAGGAGTTAGAAACTTTTAGGGACCATTTTATATTTTCTCATAATGATTCCATGTGTACCAAAA
>JBBYHO010043358.1:0-10385 GCA_038382025.1 Adansonia gregorii
GCCATAAATTCATTCTACTCATTGGGATAAATGAATTGATGCTTTGGTTTCATAAGAAAAACTTCTATTTGTGCCATGTTTAGATTCAAAGTTCATTTTTCAGTAGGGATAAGCATGAATTCACATAATAATCTCCATTCCTTTAACGATTGGACACAACAAATTCATTCTACTCATTAGGATAAATGAATTGGTGCTTTGGTTTCACAAGAAATGCTTTGCTTTCTACCTTTTTTGGAATGAAAGTTCATCTTTCAATTGGGATAAACACGAATTCACATAATAAGATCCATTCTTTTAACGATTGGGCAAGACAAATTCATTCTACTCATGGGGATAAATAATTGATGCTTTGGTTTCGTAAGAAAAACTTCTATTTATGCCATTTTTAGATTTAAAGTTTGTTTTTCAATTGGGTTAAACACGAATTCACGTAATAATATCCATTCTCTTAATGATTGGGCACCGCAAATTCTTTCTACTCATTAGGATAAACGAATTGATGCTTTGGTTTAAAAAAAAAACTTCTATTTGTGCCATTTTTAGATTCAAAGTTTGTTTTTCAATTGGGATAAACACGAATTCACATAATAATCTTCATTCCTTTAATGATTGGGAACCATAAATTCATTCTATCCATTGGGACAAATGAATTAATGTTTTGATTTCGCAAGAAAAGCTTTTCTTTCTACCTTTTTTAGAACTAAAGTTTATCTTTCATCTGGGATAAACACGGATTCGCGTAATAATATCTTTTCCTTTAATGATTGGGCACCACAAATTCATTCTACTCTTTGGGATAAATGTATTGTCCTTTGGTTTCACAAGAAAAGTTTTTCTTTCTACCTTTTCTAGAATTAAAGTTTGTCTTTCAATTGAGATAAACACGAACCGACATAATAGTATCTTTTCTTTTGGTGATTGGGCAACACAAATTCATTCTACTCATTGGGATAAATTAATTGAATTCCCAATGAGTGGAATGAATTTATGGCACCCAATCATTAAAAAAATGGAGATTATTATGTGAATTCGTGCTTATCCAAATTGAAAAATGAACTTTAATTCTAAAAATTGTATAAATAGAAGTTTTTCTTACGAAACCAAAGCATAAATTCATTTACCCTAATGAGTAGAATAAATTTGTGGTGCCCAATCATTAAGAGAATGGAGATTATTATGTGAGTTCGTGCTTATCCCAGTTGAAAACTACACTTTAAATCTAAAAAAGGCATAAATAGAAGTTTTTCTTGTGAAACTAAAGCATGAAATCATTTATCCTAATCAGCAGAATGAATTTGTTGTGCCTAATCATTAAAAGAATAGAGATTATTATGCGAATTCATGTTTATCTCAACTGAAAAACAAACTTTAAATTTAAAAATGGCAAAAATAGTAGTTTTGCTTATAAAACCAAAGCATTAGTTCATTTATTCCAATGAGCAGAATGGATTTGTGGTGCCCAATCATTAAAAGATTAGAGATTATTATGTGAATTCGTGTTTATCCCATTTGAAAAATGATCTTTAATTCTAAAAAAAGTAGAAAGAAAAGTTTTTCTTATAAAACCAAAGCATCAATTCATTTATCCCAATGAGTAAAATGAATTTGTTGTGCCCAATCATTAAAAGAATGGAGATTATTATGTGAATCCATGCTTATCCCAACTGAAAAATGAACATGGTCCAAGTAAAAGTTTTTCTTATGAAACCAAAGCATCAATTCATCTATGCCACTAAGTAGAATGAGTTTGTGGTACCTAATCATTAAAAGAATGGAGATTATTATGTAAATTGTGTTTATCCTAATTGAAAGATGAACTTTAATTCTAAAAAAGGTAGAAAGAAAAGTTTTTCTTATGAAACTAAAGCATCAATGCATATATCCCAATGGGTAGAATGAATTTGTGGTGCCCAATCATTAAATGAAAGGATATTTTTATGCGAATCCGTGTTTATCTCAGCTGAAATGTGAACTTTAATTCTAAAAAAGGTAGAAAGAAAAGCTTTTCTTGTGAAACAAAAGCATGAATTCATTTATCCCAATGAGTAGAATGAATTTATGGTTCCTAACCATTAAAAGAATGGAGATTATTATGTGAATTCGCATTTATCCCAATTGAAAAATAAACTTTAAATCTAAAAATGGCATAAATAGAAGTTTTTCTTATGAAACCAAAGCATCAATTCATTTATCCTAATGAGTAGAATGAATTTGCGGTGCCTAATCATTAAAAGAATAGAGATTATTATATGAATTCGTGTTTATCCCAGTTGAAAAATGAACTTTGAATCTAAAAATGGCACAAATAGAAGTTTTTCTTATGAAACCAAAGCATCAATTCATTTATCCTAATGAGTAGAATGAATTTGTGGTGCCTAATTATTAAAAGAATAGAGATTATTATATGAAATCGCGTTTATCCCAACTGAAAAATGAACTTTGAATCTAAAAATGGCACAAATAGAAGTTTTTTTTATGAAACCAAGGCATCAATTATTTATCCCAATGAGTAGAATGAATTTGTCTTACCCAATCACTAAACGAATGGATATTATTATGTGAATTGTGTTTATCCCAATGGAAAGACGAACTTTAATTCTAAAAAAGGTAGAAAGAAAAGTTTTTCTTGTGAAATCAAAGCATCAATTCATTTATCCCAATGAGTAGAATGAATTTATTGTGCCCAATCATTAAAAGAATGGAGATTATTATGTGAATCCATGCTTATCCCAACAAAAAAATGAACATGGGATAAGTAAAAGTTTTTCTTATGAAACCAAAGCATCAATTCATTTATGCCATTGAGTAGAATGAGTTCGTGGTGCCCAATCATTAAAAGAATGGAGATTATTATATGAATTCGTACTATCCCAATTGAAAACTGAACTTTGAATCTAAAAAAGGCACAAATAGAAGTTTTTCTTATGAAACCAAAGCATTAATTCATTTATCCTAATGAGTAGAATGAATTTGTGGTGCCCAATCATTAAAAGAATAGAGATTATTATGTGAATTCATATTTATCCCAATTGAAAGACAAACTTTAAATCCGAAAATGGCATAAACAGATGTTTCTCTTATGAAACAAAAGCATTAATTCATGTATCCCAATAAGTAGAACGAATTTGTTGTGCCCAATCATTAAGAGAATGGAGATTATTATGCGAATTCGTGTTTATCCCATTGAAAAATGATCTTTAATTCTAAAAATAGTGCAAAAAGAATTTTTTTTATGAAAGGAAATTCAAATTGTTTATCCCAACAAGCAGAATCAATTTGTTGTGCCTAATCATCAAAAGAATGGAGATTATCATGCAAATTCGTGTTCATCCTATTTGAAAAACAATCTTTAATTCTAGAAATAGCATAAAAAGAATTTTTTAATGAAACCAAAGCATCAATTCTTGTATCCCAATGAGTAGAATGAATTCGTGGTGCCCAATCGTTAAAAGAATGGAGATTATTTTGTGAATTTATGTTTATCTTAATTGAAAGTTGAACCTTAATTCTCAAAAAGGTATAAAGAAAAGTTTTTTCTTGTGAAACCAAAGCATCAATTCATTTATCCCAACGAGTATAATAAATTTGTGGTGCGCAATTGTTAAATGAATGGAGATTATTATGTGAATTCATGTTTATGCCAACTGAAAAACAAACTTTAATTCTAAAAAAGGCAGAAAGAAAAGTTCTTCTTGTGAAACCAAAGCATCAATTCATTTATCCCAATGAGTAGAATGAATTTATGGTGCCCAATCGTTAAAAGGATGGAGATTATTATGTGATTTATGTTTGTCCCAGTTGAAAAACGAACTTTAAATCAAAAAATGGCATAAATAGAAGTTTTTCCTGTGAAACCAAAGCATCAATTCATTTATCCCAGTGAGTAGAATAAATTTGTGGTGCCCAATCGTTAAAAGGATGGAGATTATTATGTGAATTCATGTTTATCCCAATTGAAAGATGAACTTTAATTCTCAAAAAGGTATAAAAAAAGTTTTTCTTATGGAACCAAAGCATCAATTCATTTATCCCAATGAGTATAATGAATTTGTGGTGCCCAATCGTTAAATAAATAGAGATTATTATGTGAATTGATGTTTATGCCAACTGAAAAACGAATTTTGATTCTAAAAAAGGCAGAAAGAAAAGTTTTTCTTGTGGAACCAAAGCATCAATTCATTTATCATAATGAGTAGAATGAATTTGTGGTGCCCAATCGTTAAAAGGATGGAGATTATTATGTGATTTATGTTTGTCCCAGTTGAAAAATGAACTTTAAATCAAAAAATGGCACAAATAGAAGTTTTTCCTGTGAAACCGAAGCATCAACTCATTTATCCCAGTGAGTAGATGAATTTATGGTGCCCAATCATTAAAAGATGTGAATTCATGTTTATCCCAATTGAAAGATGAACTTTTATTCTTAAAAAGGTATAAGGAAAAGTTTTTCTTATGAAACCAAATCATAAATTCATTTATCATAATGGGTAGAATGAATTTGTGGCACCCAATGGTTAAATGAATGGAGATTATTATGTGAATTCGTGTTTATCCCAACTGAAAAATGAAGTTTAATTCTAAAATGGCATAAATTGTTATTTCTCCTATGAAACCAAAGCATCAATTCATTTATTCCATTGAGTAGAATGAATTTGTGTTGCCCAATTGTTAAAAGAAAGTATATTATCATGTGAGTCCGTGTTTATCCCAATTGAAAGACAAACTTTAATTCTACAAAAGGTAGAAAGAAAAGCTTTTTTTGTGAAACCAAAGCATCAATGCATATATCCCAATGGGTAGAATGAATTTGTGGTGCCCAATCATTAAAGGATAAGATATTATTAGGCAAATCTGTGTTTATCCCAGATGAAAGATGAACTTTAATTCTAAAAAAGGTAGAAAGAAATGCTTTTCTTGTGAAACCAAAGCATCAATTCATTTATCCCAATGAGTAGAATGAATTTGTTGTGCCCAATCATTAAAAGAATGGAGATTATTATGTGAATTCGTGCTAATCCCAACTGAAAAACGAAAATGGCACAATTAGAAGTTTTTCTTACAAAACCAAAGCATCAATTCATTTATCCCAATGAGTAGAATGAATTTTAGGGGCCCAATCATTAAAAGAAAAGAGATTATTATGTGAGTCCGTGTTTATCCCAATAGAAAGATGAACTTTAATTCAAAAAAAAACAGAAAGAAAAGTTGTTCTTACGAAACCAAAGCATCAATTCATTTTTCCCAATAAGTAGATTGAATTTATGGCGCCTAATCATTAAAAGAATGAAGATTATTATGTAAATTCGTGCTTATCCGAACTGAAAAAAGAACTTTAATTTTAAAAATGGCACAAATAAAAGTTTTTCTTATAAATCAGGGCATCAATTTATTTATCCCAACGAGTAGAATGAATTTGTGGTACCCAATCATTAAAAGAATGGAGATTATTACGTGAATTCATGCTCATCCCAGTTGAAAACTGCACTTCAATTCTAAAAATGGCACAAATTAAAGTTTTTCTTATGAAACCAAAGCATCAAATTATTTATCCCAATGAGCAAAATGAATTCGTTGCACCCAATTATTAAAAGAATGGAGATTATTATGCGAATTTATAATTATCCCAATTGAAAAACAAACTTTAAATCTAAAAATGGCATAAATAGTAGTTTTTCTTATGAAACCAAAGCATCAGTTCATTTTTTCTAATGAGTAGAATCAATTTATGGTGCCAATCATTAGAAGATTAGAGATTATTATGTGAATTCATGTTTATCCCATTTAAAAAATGATCTTTAATTCTAAAAAAGGCAGAAAGAAAAGCTTTTCTTGCAAAACGAAAGCATCAATTCATTTCACCTAATGAGTAGAATAAATTTATAGTTCCTCATCATTAAAAGAATGGAGATTATTGTGTGAATTTGTGTTTATCCCAACAAAAAAATGAACTTTAAATCTAAAAATGGCACATATAGTAGTTTTCCATATGGAACCAAAGCATCAATTCATTTATCCCAACGAGTTGAACGAATTTGTGGTGCCCAATTATTAAAAGAATGGATATTATTAAGTGAGTCCGTGCTTATCGCAATTGAAAGATGAACTTTAATTCTAAAAAAGGTAGAAAGAAAAGCTTTTCTTATGAAACCAAAGCATCAATTCATTTATCCCAATGAGTAAAATGAATTTGTTGTGCCCAATCATTACAAGAATGGAGATTGTTATGTAAATTCGTGTTTATCCCAATTGAAAAATGAACTTTAAATCTAAAAATAGCACAAATAGTAGTTTTTCTTATGAATCTAAAGCATCAGTTCATTTATTTCAATGAGTAGAACAAATTTATGGTGCCCAATCACTAAAAGATTAGAGATTATTATGTGAATTCGTGTCTATCCCATTTGAAAAATGATCTTTAATTCTAAAAAAGGTAGAAAAAAAGTTTTTGTTGTGAAACCAAAGCATCAATTCATTTATCTCAATGAGTAGATTGAATTTGTGGTGCCCAATCATTAAAAGAATGGAGATTATTATGTGAATTCATGTTTATCCCAATTGAAAAATGAACTTTAAATCTAAAAATGGCACAAATAGATGTTTTCCTTGTGAAATCGAAGCATCAAATCATTTATTCTAACGAGTAGATTGAATTTATGGTGCCCAATCATTAAAAGAATGGAGATTATTATATGAATTCGTGTTTAACCCAATTGAAAAATGATCATTAATTCTAAAAATGGCACAGATAAAAGTTTTTCTTATAAATCCAAAGCATCAATTCATTTATCCCAATGAGTAGATTGAATTTTTGGTACCCAATCAATAAAAGGATGGAGATGATTACCTAAATTTATGTTTAACGCAGTTGAAAAATGAGCTTTAAATCAAAAAATGGCACAAATAGAAGTTTTTCTTGTGAAACGAAAGCTTCAATTCATTTATCCCTGCGAGTATATTGAATTTGTGGTGCCCAATCATTAAAAGATTAGAGATTATTATGTGAATTCGTATTTATCCTAATTGAAAAATGAACTTTAAATCTAAAAATGGCATAAATAAAAGTTTTTCTTGTGAAACCAAAGCTTCAAATCATTTATCCTAATGAGTAGATTGAATTTGTGGTGCCCAATCATTAAAAGAATGGAGATTATTATGAGAATTAGTGTTTATCCCAATTGAAAAACGATCTTTAATCCTAAAAATGGCACAAATAGAAGTGTTTCTTATAAAACCAAAGCATCAATTCATTTATCCCAAGGAGTATAATGAATTTGTGGTGGCTAATCGTTAAATGAATGGAGATTATTATATGAATTCATGTTTATGCCAACTGTAAAACGATCTTTAATTCGAAAAAAGGCAGAAAAAAAGTTTTTCTTGTGAAAGCAAAGCATCAATTCATTTACCCCAATGAGTAGAATGAATTTATGGTACCCAATCGTTAAAAGGATGGAGATTATTATGTGATTTATGGTTGTCCAGTTGAAAAACGAACTTTAAATAAAAAAATAGCATAAATAGAAGTTTTTCCCGTGAAACCGAAGCTTCAATTCATTTATCCCAGTGAGTAGAATGAATTTGTGGTGCCCAATCGTTAAAAGAATAGAGATTATTATGTGAATTCATGTTTATCCCAATTGAAAGATGAACTTTCATTCTCAAAAAGGTATAAAGAAAAGTTTTTCTTGTGAAACCAAAGCATTAATTCATTTATCACAATAGGTAGAATGAATTTGTGGCACCCAATCGTTAAATGGATGGAGATTATTATGTGAATTCGTGTTTATCCCAATTGAAAAATGAAGTTTAATTCTAAAAATGGCATAAATGGTTGTTTCTCCTATGAAACCAAAGCATCAATTCATTTATTCCATTGAGTACAATGAATTTATGTTGCCCAATTGTTAAAAGAAAGTATATTATCATGTGAGTCCGTGTTTATCCCAATTGAAAGACAAACTTTAGTTCTAAGAAAGGTAGAAAGAAAAGCTTTTCTTGTGAAACCAAAGCATCAATACATATATCCTAATGGGTAGAATGAATTTGTGATGCCCAATCATTAAAGGAAAGGATATTATTAGGCAAATCTGTGTTTATCACAGATGAAAGATGAACTTTAATTCTAAGAAAGGTAGAAAGAAATGCTTTTTTTGCGAAACCAAAGCATCAATTCATTTATCCTAATAAGTAGAATGAATTTTAGGGGCCTAATCATTGAAATAAAGGAGATTATTATGTGAATCCATGTTTATCCTAATAGAAAGATGAACTTTAATTCTAAAAAAAAGTAGAAAGAAAAGTTGTTCTTACGAAATCAAAGCATCAATTCATTTTTTGCAATAAGTAGATTGAATTTATGGCGCCCAATCATTAAAAGAATGAAGATTATTATGTGAATTCGTGCTTATCCGAACTGAAAAATGAACTTTAATTCTAAAAATGGCACAAATAAAAGTTTTTCTTATAAAATCAAGGCATAAATTTATTTATCCCAATGAGTAGAATGAATTTGCAGTGCCCAATCATTAAAAATATGGAGATTATTACGTAAATTCATGCTCATCCCAATCAAAAATTGCACTTCAAATCTAAAAATGGCACAAATTAAAGTTTTTCTTGTGAAACCAAAGCATCAAATTATTTATCGCAATGAGCAAAACCAATTTATTGTGCCCAATTATTAAAAGAATGGAGATTATTATGCGAATTTGTATTTATCCCAATTAAAAAACAAACTTTAAATAAAAAATGGCATAAATAGTAATTTTTCTTATGAAACTAAAGCATCAGTTCATTTATTCCATTGAGTAGAACGAATTTATGGTGCCCAATCATTAAAAGATTAGAGATTATTATGTGAATTCATGTTTATCCCATTTAAAAAACGATCTTTAATTCTAAAAAAAGTAAAAAGAAAAGCTTTTCTTACAAAACGAAAGCATCAATTCATTTCACCTAATGAGTAGAATAAATTTATAGTTCCCCATCATTAAAAGAACAGAGATTATTGTGTGAATTCGTATTTATCCCAACTGAAAAATGAACTTTAAACCTAAAAATGGCACGTATAGCAGTTTTTCATATGAAACTAAAGCATCAATTCATTTATCCCAATGAGTTGAATGAATTTGTAGTGCCCAATCATTAAAAGAATGGATATTATTACATGAGTCCGTGCTTATCGCAATTGAAAGACGAACTTTAATTCTAAAAAAGGTAGAAAGAAAAGCTTTTCTTATGAAACCAAAGCATCAATTCATTTATTCCAATAAGTAAAATGAATTTACTATGCGTAATCATTAAAAGAATGGAGATTGTTATGTAAATTCGTGTTTGTCCCAATTGAAAAGTGAACTTTAAATCTAAACATGGCATAAATAGTAGTTTTTCTTATGAATCCAAAGCATCAATTCATTTATATCAATTAGTAGAATGAATTTGTGGTGAGAAATCATTAAAAGATTCGAGATTATTATGCGAATTCGTGTTTATTTCATTTGAAAAATGATCTTTAATTCTAAAAAAGGTAGAAAGAAAAGCTTTTCTTGCGAAACCAAAGCATCAATTCATTTATCCCAACGAGTAGAATAAATTGATAGTTCCCCATCATTAAAAGAATGGAGATTATTGTGTGAATTCGTGTTTATTCCAACTGAAAAATGAACTTTAAATCTAAAAATGGCGAAAATAGATTTTTTGTTATGAAACCAAAGCATCAATTCATTTATGGTAATGAGTAGAATAAATTTATGGTGCCCAATCATTAAAAACATAGAGATTATTATATGAATTCGTGTTTATCCCAACTGATAAATGGACTTTGAATCTAAAAATAGCATAAATAGAAGTTTTTCCTATGAAACCGAAGCATCAATTCATTTATCCCAATGAGTAGAATGAATTTATGGCACTTAATCATGAAAAGAATCGAGACTATTATGTGAATTCGTGTTTATCCCAATCGAAAGACAAACTTTAAAATTAAAAATGACACAAATAGATGTTTTTCTTTTGAAACTAAAGCATCAATTTATTTATCCCTATGGGTAGAATGAATTTATGGTGCCCAATCATTAAAAGAAAGGATATCATTATGTATGTCCATGTTTATCGCAACTGAAAGATGAACTTTATTTCTAAAAAAGGGGGAAAGAAAAGCTTTTCTTATGAAACCAAAGCATCAATTCGTTTATCCCAATGAGTAGAATGAATTTGCTATGCCCAATCATTGCAAGAATGGAGATTATTATGTGAATTCATGCCTATCCCAACTAAAAATCAAACTTTAATTCTAAAAATGGCATCAGTAGATGTTTTTCTTATGAAACCAAAGCATCAATTCATTTATCCCAATGAGTAGAATGAATTTGTGGTGCCTAATA
>JBBYHO010043379.1:0-10384 GCA_038382025.1 Adansonia gregorii
GAAACTTTCACTTGGTTTTTGGTACCCAAATTGCTTTGGGTCCTTGAATGTTAGTCTCAAAGCTTCTTGTTCCCTTAGAAACCCATGCTTTCCTAACTTTAAATTGTGTCTTTTTCTTGATAGGACAAGTATGTAAGTTATAACCATGAAAATTGCAATATCAGTTCTTAGTCATGTAAACTTGAAAAGATTTGTCAAAAATGATTTTCTTTTCTTGTTCCAAACTTTTAGTCTTTCTTTTCAAATCAAAATGAGCTTTCTCTAAAATGTTAATTCTTATCTTGAAGTCATTAAAATCATTTTTCAAATCTTTGTTTTCATTCTCTAAACCAAGTTTTGATTTCAATAATAAATCATTTTCAACTTTTAATTTTAAAATCATTTTCTTGTGTTTAGAGTTCATTTCCTCAAACTCTACTAGAAGATCATCAAAAGCATCTTGTAACTCATCAAATGTATAAGAATTTAAATTTAGAGAATTTGAGGTTACATTAGGCTCATCAAGAGCCATGAAACAAAGGTTGCCAATTTGGTCTTCCTTAGAGTCATCATCATCGAAAGAGTCACATCGTTCCAAATTGCTACAAATGCCTTTTTCTTCTTCTTTTTCAATAATGGGAATCGAATTTGACATGCCCCGATTCATTACAATTGTAGCACACCACCTTGTTAACCTTTTTAGATTAGGATGATTTGCCATTATCTATCTTCATGAATTTCTTGGCAAATATGATCATCTCCATATCTTCACCATCTTCATCATCGTCATCCTCTTCCTCACTCATGGAAGCCTTCAATGTAACTCCAACTTTTCTTGGGTTGCTGCTTTCCATGATTTATCTTCATTTCGTATGTAAGGAGTGATCCGATGAGCTCGTCTAAGGTAAGGAGATTAAGGTCCTTTGATTCTTCAATTGCGGTCACTTTAGCTTTCTATGACTTAGGAAGGCTATTCACGTTTTCTTGACCATTTCCTTGTTGGGATACACCTTTTTAAGACCTTTCAAGCCATTTACAATGTTCGTGAATCTATCAGACATCTCTTTGATGCTCTCCTTCGATTTTTTTTTGAACATCTCATAATCAAGAGTGAGCATGCTTATCTTGGACTCCTTGACTTGATTAGTCCCTTCATGTGTGATAGCCAACTTATCCCATATCTCCTTGTCATTATCACACAAAAATACCCTATTGTACTCATTAGGGCCTAATGCACAAAAAAGTATATGCATGGCCTTGGCATTGAGTTAAGCCATCTTGGTGTGTTTCTCATCCTATTCCTATTCTTCCTTTGGAACTTCAAGATCACCTATCATCTTTGTTGAGATGAGTAGGCCTTTCATGATTATCTTCCAAACTTGATAATTATTTGCTTGGACAAATAGCCTCATCCTTGTCTTCTAATAAGCATAATCTTCACCGTTGAAGAGAGAAGGCCTCACGATTGAATGTCCTTCTCGACCGATGCCAAAAATATCACCACTAGCCATTTGCTTGGTTTTTTGTGAATCTTTGCTCAAGTATTTTAAGCCTATAAGAATGAGACACAAGCTTTGATACCAATTGTTAGACCTTTTAGTAGTGAATGAAATCAAGAGGGAGGTGAATTGATTTCTTAAAATTTTAGTAAATTAAAACTATGATAAATAAACTTGAGAAATCTTAACAATTAACTTTAAAGTGCAAATTAATGAATAAAAATCAATAATTAAAAAAAAGAAAGAAAAAGCAAATTCGATGATTTATAGAGGTTCAGCCTTAATTGCCTACGTCCTCTACCTCGACCGTACTTGCCTCAGATTTTTACAATTCACTAACTTGAATTGTTTACCTTTCAAGGACAAGTTATAACTTTTACACTCCCTATCTTTTAAGGCTCAGATAGAGGACTCTACGCCCTATCTTTTGTGGCTAAGATAGAACCCTCTTTCACTACTTTTGAAGGCTAAGTAGAAACCTTCTCTACTTTTGAATGGCTAAGTAGTAACATTCCCTTATTATAAGGATTTAAGTGTAAACAAATAAAACCTCTAAAGGTTAGGTATTTACAAAAATTTTGGCTTAACGGAAATATATGTCTAAAGATGCAAAATGAAGAATACAAAAATAGGAAGAATTAATCCTGTACAAAGATAAGCTACTTAGCAAAAATGATGGAAAAAATGAAAGGTATGACCCTAAGCACAATCTCTTGGTTCTTCTTCTTGTTTAAGGTGTTGGAGTGGCTTATTTATAGCCTTAATCATGATTCTAGCCATTGGGAACATTTGGTGAAGGAATATAGCTGTTAGAGCCTTCAAAATATCATTTCCCGTTGTTCCCTGTGCCTCTGTATCGATACAATTAAGTATGTATCGATACATTGTATTTAACGATCCAAAATATTACCATTAAATAGTCTTATATCGATACAGAATGCTTTATCTCGATACATGAATAGTGTTGTATCTATACAGAATGGTCTGTCTCGATACATGAACAGTGATTTTTGCATTTCAAGGTTATTTAGCTACTGTCAAGTATTATATCGATACATACACATAGTGTATCGATACATTTGCATCAAAATCAATTTTAAAAGGTTTTTTATGACTTTAAAACATGTCAAACTTATCTCAAAAATGTTTTATATAAAAATGTATATTAAAAACACATTTTTGAGTGCTTGAAGGAGTTAGAACACTTTGTAGTATTTTTCAAAGTGTTTACAAAATATTTCATGAAAAAATAGTAATCTGAAAAATAATTTAAACACATGGTAATTAAGCTTAAGTTTTTAGTTATATCAAAACTAAGATTAATTCAAAGCTAATACAGCTAACAATATCGTCTATGGATAGACAGACAATGACATACCCTTTATCCGTGTACTTTATGTATACACATTTATCACATTCATTGCTGGGAAACCTATTTGACAGTATTGTTTTGTCAAATTTTTTATGTCATTGTTTCAATGCTTGCTTTAAACCATATAATGATTTAACAAGCCTACGTACATTTCTTTCTTAACTTGGAAAAATAAACTTTTCAGTTCCTATAGATTTCTTCATCTAATTCTCTATTCAGGAAAGCAGTCTTAACATCCATTTGGTGTATCTCCAGATTGTTAAGAGCTACGATAGCTATCAACATTGGAATGGATGTTATTCTTATAACTAGTGAGTACGTATCAAAATAATCAAGCCTTTCATTTTGGTTGTATCCTTCTATTACAAGTCGGGCTTTATACTTGTCTATAAATCCATCTGCCTTCATCTTTCTCTTAAATATCCATTTGGATCTCAATGGCTTATGCCCTTAAGGAAGATCTACCAGTTTCCATGTATGATTTTGCATAATGGATTCTATTTCATTGTTAACAGCCTCTTTCCAAAAAGGTGCTTCTGAAGATGATAAAGGCTCTTTAAACATTTGAGGCTCATTTTCTAACAAATACGTTAGAAAATCTGGATCGTAAGTAGTCGGTACTTTAGCCTATTTACTCTTTCGAGGTTCTATTTGTTCCTTCTTATCCATTTATGGATCACTATTCAAGTCCTTGTGGGCTCTTTTCATAGTCTTATTTTCTTGTGTTCACTTGTAGGGAATTATATCTTCAAAAAATGAAGCATTCCTCCATTCAATAATTGTATTGACATGAATTTCAAGAATGTTTGACTTGTACACAAGAAAACTATAAGCTACACTATTATTTGCATATCCAATGAATACGTTATCTATAGTCTTAGGTCCGATCTTGACCTTTTTCGATGGAGGAATCGCTACCTTGGCAAGACACTCGCACACTTTCATGTATTTATAAGAAGGTCTTCGACTTTTCCATAACTCTACAATGTCTTGTCTGATTTCTTGTGGGGTATTTTATTTAATATATAGTTGGTTATTAAAACAACATTCCCTTACAAGTTCTATGGTAACCCCAAGCTTATTAACAAAGCATTCATCATCTCTTTCAACGTGCAATTTTTGCGCTCCACAATATCATTTTGTTAAGCCAAATAAAGAGCGGTGGTTTGATGGATAATTCTATGTTTTATGCAAAACTCATTAAACGATGTATTATATTCACCACCTCTATCACTTCTTATTTCCTTAATCCTCTTGTTTAGTTGATTTTCAACCTCTTTTTTAAAGAGTTTAAAGGCTTCTAAGGCTTCATCTTTATTTCTTAGTAAATAGATGCAATAATATCTCGTGCAATCATCAATAAAAGTAATGAAATACTTTTTACCACCTCTAATTTGTATGAACTTTAAATCACAAATATCTTTGTGAATTAAATCTAAAGGTTTGTTCTATGTTTTTATCGAATAGAAAGAAGCCTTAGCAAATTTGGATTCCAGACAAGTCTCACACTTGTAATTTTTATCAATTTGAATTTTTGAAAGCAAATCCAATTTGCTAATCGTTTGCAAGGTCTTATAATTCACATGACCTAATCTACCATGCCATGATTAGAAGACTCGAGCAAATAAACAGAAAAAGAACTAGCTTTATTGATGTTCTTGTTCTTTACAACAGTCATTGTATTGGGCTTAAAAAGCCTATTACATAAATAACCCCTCCCCACAAACATCCCACATTTTAAGAGTACAAATTTATTTGACTCAAAGACCAATTTAAATCCATTCGTGCTTAATCGTGAGCTAGATACTAAGTTCTTGCAGATCTCAGAAGCGTGAACAACATTACTCAATGTTAGCTTCTTTCCAAAGGTCATCTTGAAACCACCTTCCCATGGCCTAGAACCTTGCAGGCCGAAGAGTTTCCCATATATAGTTGCTCTTCAAGAGCAGCTTCCTTATATTCAACGAAACTCTTCCTGTCAGAAAAAACATGACAAGTAGCATCGGTATCAACCTATCATGTTTTTGGGTTCTCTACTAAGTTCAGCTATGATGTTATAGTGGCCAACTCAATCTCATTATCATCAACCATGTTGGCTTGGGCTTTTGTTTTCTTATTCTTATTCTAATTCTGACAGTATTCTTTTGCACGGTGTCTAGTTTTGTTGCAAACAAAATAAGTTTCCATGAACTTCTTGATACCTGCCTCCTTATTGCCTTAGGAGGAACTTGACCCAACAATCTTTCTTTTGTTAGTTTTAGGCAATTGATACACGATGTTTGCCTTAGCTTAAAAAGACTGAATCTTAAGTCGGTTCTCAGAACCTCAATTGTCTTCATTATCCTCAATCGAACAATCAGGTCTTTCAACTTCATCTCCTTCCTCTTTTGCTTGAGGTAGTTATTGAAGTCTTTCCATGAAGGAAGCAATTTCTTAATTAATAAAGCCATCTAAAATGACTCGCTTAGTACTATCTCCTCGGTACTGATCTCATAGAAGATCAACTGAAACTCCTAAACTTGACTGATTATAGTTTTGGAGTCCATTTTAAAATCCAAAAATTTATCGACTACAAATTTCTTTGTGTCGGAACCTCAGTTCTATATTTTTTATCCAAGGACTCCCATAGCTCTTTTTCTATTTTCATCAGACTATATACATTATATAAGGAGTCATCCAACCCATTGAGGATGTAATTTTTGCATAAGAAGTCTGAGTGCTTTTATTCACACTGAAGCTACCGTCGTAGCATCTGTTTCTCCCTTTTGAAGTATCAGGGCCTCCTCTTTCAAGAATCTGGCCAAATGCAGGATTGTCAGGTAAAATAACAGATTTTGCTACCACCTTTTGAAGTCCAACCTTTTTAACTTCTCAGGTTTTTCTCTATGCATAGCACTCGAGGGTAGCGGCGTCGCAGGTGTGCTTGCATTCTGTGGGATTAGTTGTGCAACAGGCGCATTCACATTTTGTGAGGATAATTGCACAATAAGTACACTTGAGTTATCGATATTTGGTTCGACCATCTATTATAAAATAATAGGATAAACTTTTAGTGTCAACTTTCAATATTGTAAAACAAGTTGAAAATTTCTCTTTGAAATTCGAGTTTATGATAATGATATCCTAGTATTAAGCAAATCTTGTGAAAAAATACAAATGATATTATCACCAAATTGAAATATTAACAGTACGCAGATTATCATTAAAATTCTTGCAATATCAGGAAAATAATAAACTAAAGTTTTAAGCATATAGACCGATATTAAAAGCAATCCCTATCATATAATGACAAAATTCATGTTAACTTAATGATTTCAATAAAGCAGCATTGGGAAGATCAAGCAGTCTATAGATATAACAAGGAAACTAACTGGAACCAAGTCGAAAAATTTCAAAAACGTGCCATCAAGTCAACAAGTAAACAAGAATATGACAATGTACAAACTGTAAGTAATTTTTTTTTTAGTCACACGTGATGCTGAAACCAAATTGAAACAAACTCAATATAAGCGGATTTAGTGAATAAAATTGAAAACGGTCAAATCACGCATCAAGTCCAGCATACAGCATATAAACCCAAGCGTTTATAAAAATTTGAAACACATATGAAAAGCAATCAAAAGGATTTCTCCTAACTGGGTACGCAATGTACCTAGAAATAGTAATTAATAAAGCAAATGGCTATTGCATAAAATTTAACACCTATTAGACACCACCCTTATGATTTAGCGTTAAAAAAAAGCATGGTTATTATCCCCACGTACTCTAAAATCAATTAATCAGATTAACAAAACCCCTTTGAACAGAATCAATATAGACGAATAGGCATGATATATGAAACTAACAGAACAAATTGTAAGCTTGAATAATCAAATCCCAGTACCGACGAGAGAGCAACTTTGCAGTAATCAAAAAGGAAAATAGTTCGAAAAATACAAGAGAATAAAAGTCTTATGATTGTTAGTTTTGAATTACTGTAAAATAAACAAACGGTTAAAATGATACTAAAATAAATTAAATAAAATAATTAAATAATCTAACTTAAAAATTAGTGAAACAAATAAATGTGTTACAAAAAATAAAAAATGTCTTATGTTACTTGACTGAGTCGAGGTTGAATCTCTAACCTTAAGATGCTTATTGCCTGCCACTAATATGCTCGACAGTATTTTCAACACGTCTCCTACGCCTTCTCAATCATATTACGATTGTTAGCACTTACAAACACAACACTACGAACCGATGATGATAAAATTCTCTCTCTGATGACCGGTAGAATAGAGAGGAGCAGAAGAAAGGAAGATAATTTTGGTGTGTTTTTTCTTTTTCAGTTTTATACCTATTTATAGGTTTTAAAACATAATCTGATAAGATTTAAAAAGATAAAATCTTTTTTAAAAAAGTAAATCTAAATTTTAAATTTAGATTCTAATAATCTGAATAATATCATAATTTAAATTTAAAATTTAAATTTTAAATAACAAATTTAAAATTCAAACTGAATATCTTATCCAAACTAGCTTATTTTCTTCTTCAAATAAATATTATGAAAATAATTTTTCATTCACTTTAAATATTAATTGTGTATCATATTTATGCATTAAGTATACATATAAAGTATTTTTATTGATATCTAATATGAGTAACAATGCCCATCTGTTTGGGTAACAATGGCGAGGCGTGAAGGAACGGTTTCCACCGCGCCACGCCTTCAATTCTCTCTGGACCGTTTTGGGTCTAGTGGGGGGCAACGAAGCTGCGTTCAGCTTCATTTTCTTTATTCGCTTCTTGTTTATTTTTATTTTT
This sequence comes from Adansonia gregorii, assembly GCA_038382025.1. Taxonomy (NCBI): domain Eukaryota; kingdom Viridiplantae; phylum Streptophyta; class Magnoliopsida; order Malvales; family Malvaceae; genus Adansonia; species Adansonia gregorii. The sequence continues at coordinate 7,657 of JBBYHO010043379.1, forward strand.
ATTTTTATTTTGTTTTTAAGTCCTTTATATAAGATAATTATGTATAATAAATAAAAATAAGTAGTTATAAATAAATACAAACATAAAAATAAAGCATATATAATTATATAAATTAATAAATAATTAAATAAATTATTTATTAAATATATGATCATTTAGTATAAAATATTATGTTAATATTTTATTGTGAAAATTTTTTAAAATTTTAAAATATTATAAAAATTCTTAAAATATAGAAAATAATTGAATATTATTTTGTTAAGTTTTAATTCATGTAAATATATAATGATTATATATATATTATTTTATCTAATATCTTTATTGATCATTTTTTTCTCATTATAATTTATATCATTGCTATCGTTTCGTTTGAATTCAAGCATAAATCTCATTACTATTTTTAATCGCACCATTATAGTGCATAGTCTCATAATTGTAATAATTAATTTTACTTGTGTTTTTTTAATCTTATTAGAATCAATCTCACCGTTTATCTAAATGAAGCCTAAAAGGTTTAAACAAAAAAGTTATCCCAGGATCAATGTAAGCTGCAAGTTTCAGTGATGACTTACATTAGTTTTATATGTCGTCCATCAACAAAAACTATTGATAAATAATTCTCCATTTTTCCTACCCTTGTAGATTTCCTCTATAATAGTTACTTCCTAAACTTAGTGCAATAAAAATACAAAAAAGAGTATATACATGATGCATCCCAATCGTATATACGATGATAAGGTATGTTATAGAATAAGAGAAACGGCCGGCATTGGGATTATATAACTATCAATTAGGATGCAGATTCTTGTTTTCCATGTTAGATAGAATTAAATGGATGCCATATTTCATCCACATTCTTGAAATATGAATTCAACTCATTGTTACCATCGTACGTATAATAGGAAGATTCCACGAATAAAATTTACATATATGTACATATATATATATATTTTATTTTCATATGAAGAATTATAATGATGACAAAGCGGAATCCAAGTTTTGTTTTTTGTATTTTTTTTGGTTCGCCTTTCTTGATACCATCGTTAATTAATCTTTTTTGAATCTTTGTTGGAGACGGCGGCTGTGATACCGTTTTTATCCAAAGTATATGACAACAAAACCCAAAAATGGTGGACATTTCAACCCTAATTTACCTTTGAAAACTACATGCCCATACACTAAAACTACTCTTCATTCTTTTTCCTGGAAAGTTTGCCTGCAGGTTCCAAGCCCCATTTTTAGGCTTCGACACGACCTCCTATATTACTGTGTATTAATATTCATTCAAATTAACGCCATGCTCCTTATCTACTATGCTCTTGTTCCAATAGTCGGATCCCTTGGCATTGCGATCATAGTTTTCTGTTTCGTCATTTTTGGAAGATGTGTCAATATTCCTCCCTCTCTTCCAAGGTCCACCAGGCGTCGTCCTGGTGGGGAGATCAAGAGTTCGTCAACTCAACTCAACCTGAGCCCTTATTCAGCTTCCTCCTTCAAGTACAAGAAAGGACTGGACAACGTACAACAACAAGAAGAAGAAAATGATGAGGAAATAATGGAATGTGTGGTGTGCCTGTTAGGGTTTGAAGACGATGAAGAGGTACGACAGCTTCATAGCTGCAAGCACTCATTTCATGCTGCTTGTATTGATATGTGGATGTATTCTCATTCCAATTGCCCCATTTGTCGCACCCCTGTCCATCGACTTTCTGCTTTTGATTCCAGAACGGATCATCATAACTCCTCCACCACACATATCAGCATCTCTCCTTAGTTACTTCAATATTTGTGCAAACCTACAAGCTCTTCCATGCATTGTTCACATAGTTTGTACATTTTTTAAGGTTTTGTTTATGATCTTAAATTAAATTATTGACCGCTACTTATCGTTCTAATAGTTAGATATTTAAATTACTATTACGGATATATTTTTTATTATGTCATGTTTATTGTGATTGAAAAAATACTAAATATTATCGTGATTAATTGTAGTAAAAATCGATAGTGAATATCAAAGATAAAAAGTGAAAATTATAAAAAAAAATGATCATAGTATCGCATTAGTTGCTATTTAAATCTTTGGATTAATAACATGATTAGGTTTTTTTAAAAAAAAATTAACGTAATTTAATTTACATGAATCTAATAATTAGAAATCACTATTTTTATTTTATTACATAAATCATGCACACTAAAAATGTCAATTATTATACAATGTAAGTAAAGTATTGTTTAAAAGTAATAAAAAAAGATTTGAATCAACTTGAAAGAGATGTCCTTTGTGATGAGTATGAATAAATAACAGCATGCTTTAAATCAAAATAATTGTTTGTTGTGGATGTGAATGGAAATATTGGGTCAAAAATACATTAAAAGCTTCGAACTAATATTTAGATGAATTATTCTTCTTTACCTTAAAATCCTGTCGATGAGTAATTTGGTAGAAATGGAATGTCGTATGGACATCATATCTTGGGGTAGTATTCAACGAAGAAGAAGTTACCTTCTATCATCTTTTCTCAAAACTCAGAGTTCGCTTTTTATTTATTAACGATAAAATTTTTAAATAAATTATAATATTAATATATATTTATTTATTTTTTATTTTTCTAAAATATAATAATTTGTTAATTTTATTTATAAAATTTAAGAACTTCGTCGACGGTGGATGAAATTTTTTTTAACCTGAAACCTTTCGGTTTTCCACTTCTTTTTTACCAAATATTGG
>JBBYHO010043421.1:0-10382 GCA_038382025.1 Adansonia gregorii
TTGATTTGGTTAAAGAAATGTTGTTTACAAATACTGACCTTGACCCAAATTTACCTAGTGTGTTTGTGACTTTGTTGTAGGATTATGATGATGTTTTTCCTAAAAAGGTACCCCATGGGTTCCCACCTTTGAGAGGGATTAAGCACCAAATTAACTTTGTACCAGGAGCTCAAATTCCTAATCGTCCAGCTTACCAAAGCAATCCAGAGGAGACAAAAGAACTACAAAGGCAAGTGGATGAATTGCTTAAAAAGGGATATGTGAAGGATAACATGAGTCCTTATGCTGTGTCTATTCTTTTAGTGCCAAAGAAAAATGGAACTTGGAGGATGTGTATGGATTGTAGAGTGGTTAACAAGATTAGTGTAAAGTATCGCCATCCTATTCCTAGGTTACATGATATACTAGATGAGTTGCATGGTGCTTGCATATTCACCAAAATTGATTTAAAAAATGGCTATCATCAAATTAGGATGAAAAAAGGTAATGAATGGAAAACTGCATTTAACACCAAATATGGATTGTATGAATGGTTGGTTATGCTTTTTGGCGTATGTAATGCACCTAGTACTTTCATGCGTTTAATGAATCATGTTTTGCATTAGTTCCTTGGAAAATTTATGGTTGTTTACTTTGATGACATATCGATTTACAGTAAGAACTTAGATGAACATATTATGCATGTTAACACTATTTTATATGTGCTTAGGAAAGAGAAGTTGTATGCAAACCTTAGGAAGTGTTTATTTTGCATGGATAAAGTTGTTTTCTGAGGTTTCATGGTGAGTTCTAAGGGAGCTGAAGTTGACTCTGAAAAGGTGAAAGCTATTTAAGAATGGCTAACACCTGAGTCAGCTAGTGAGGTTAGGAGTTTCCACGGTTTAGCAAGTTTTTATAGGCAATTTGTTAGAGATTTCTCTACTATCACTGCGCCATTGAATGAAATCATTAAGAAGAATGTTGGTTTTAGATGGGAGAAAGAATAGGAAAATGCATTTAATACTTAAAGGAAAAGTTATGTATTGTACCCATTTTGTGTTTGCCTAATTTTTCCAAGACTTTTAAAATTGAATGTGATGCTTTTGGGATTGGTATAAGGGCTATTTTGATGCAAGAGAATCATCCCATAGCAAATTTCAGTGAGAAGTTGAGTGGACCAATTTTGAACTACTCCACTTATGATAAGGAGCTTTATGCTTTGGTGAGAGCTCTTGAAGTATGGGAACATTACTGGCTACCTAAAATGTTTGTGATACATAGTGATCATCAATCTTCAAGTACTTAAAGGGACAAAGAAATTAAGCAAAAGGCATGCAAGTTAGGTGGAGCATCTTGAAACATTTTAGTATATGATAAAATGCAAGCAAGGTAAGGAAAATGTTATAGTTGATGCACTATTAAAAAGATATGCTCTGATTTCTATGCTTACTTCTAAGTTACTTGGATTTAAGCATTTGAAAGAGTTGTATATTGATGATGCTGATTTTGCTAATGTATATCAAGCTTATGAACATGCTGCATTTGATAAGTTCTATAGACGTCAAGGATATCTTTTTAGGGGCAAACAACTTTGCATTCTTGCATGTTCTATAAGGGAGTTGCTTATTAGAGAATCACTTAGTGGAGGGTTAATAGGGCATTTTGGTGTGTAAAAGACCATAGATATGCTTAGTGAACATTTTTATTGGCTGAATATGAGAAAGATGTGGAAAGGGTTTATGCGTATTGCATGTAAATAAGCTAAGTCTAGGTCTATGCCTTATGGTTTGTTTACACCTTTACCTATACCTAGTGAACCTTGGACTGTTATATCTATGGATTTTGTATTGGTTTTACCTAGGACTAGGAAAGGTAGGGATAGCATATTTATTTTTGTGGATAGATTTAGTAAAATGGCTCATTTCATTGCTTGCCATAAAACATATAATGCAACAAACATTGTTGATCTTTTCTTTAGGGAAGTGGTTCGGCTTCATGGTGTGCCAAGAACCATTATTTCATATAGGGATGTTAAGTTCCTAGGACACTTTTGGAGAGTTTTATAGGGAAAGTTGGGCACTAAACTTTTATTCTCTACTACATGTCACCCATAAACTGATGGGCAAACTAAGGTAGTTAAAAGGACTTTAAGAACTATGTTGCATGCAATTATTGGAAAGAACTTGAAAGTTTGGAAAGATTGTTTGCCATTCATTGAGTTTGCATATAATCATTTTATACATTCTTCTATAGGTTATTCTCCATTTGAAATTATGTATGGTTTTAATCCATTAACTGTGTTAGACTTAATTCCTTAACCTTTGAATGAGGTTGCTAGTTTAGATGGCAAGAAGAAGGCTGACTTGGTTAAAACAATACATGAAAAAGCATGAGAAGAAAATGAGAAAAAGAATCGCTTGTATGCACAAAAGGCAAATAAAGGTAGGAAGCAAGTTATATTTGAACCAGGTGATTAGGTTTGGGTGCATATGCGAAAAGAAAGGTTTCCACAACAAAAAAAGTTAAAACTTGATGCAAGGGGTGATAGACCATTCCAAGTTTTAGCACGCATCAATGACAATGCAAACAAGATCGACTTGCCAGGTGAGTATAATATTAGTGCCATTTTTAATGTTTTGGACATATATCCTTTTGAATTTGATTCAGATTAGAGGACGAATCCTTTGGAAGAGGGAAGGGATGATGTGAGCACAACTATAGCATATTACAAGAGGAATGGAACCAAAAGTGAGCTAGCAATGCCGAATGGACGGCAACAAGATTAAGAGTCAAGAAGTTCAACGAAGCACTTCAATCCTACATGGGTAGAATTGTAGATGGCATGGAATCTCAAGAAACAATAAGGACCAGTGGCCCATGTTTAAAGGCCTTTTATATCTCTAGGGTTTTTTTTATTTTTAAGGGGTATAAATACTTCATAATGAACATTGGGTGGCAGATTTGCTTCTTGGAAAAATATTGAGTTTCTACTCATCTTAAAGAGGATTGCTTGTCTTCTTCTATTGCATCAAGAATATAATTCTTATCAAGATAATTTCTTATGGTGAATTTTATTCTTAATCCTAAATCAACCTTATTATATGCATTTCTATTCATACAATTGATTGGGGATTCATTAGGGTTGGGAATTTTTTCTTGATCACGTTCTCATCAAAGTGTATGTTTAAAGGGTTTCAGGTTCTTTAGCCTTGGGTTTCTACATCACTTTCATTTCATGATTGAGCACCATAAACACATTATCCTTATTGGGATAGATGGCATTGATGCTTTGGTTTCATAAGAAAAATATCTCTTTTAGCATCTTTGGAATTAAAGTTCATTTTTCAATTGGATAAACACGGATTCACATAATAATCTCATTTTTTCAATTATCAAGCACTATAAATTCATTCTCCGCACTGGGATAAATGAATTGATGCTTCGCTTTCATAAGAAAAACATCTTTTTCGGCAATTTTGAGAATTGAAGTTCATTTTTCAATTTGGAAAAGCATAGATTCACATCATAATCTCCTTTTATTTCATGATTGGGCACCACAAACACATTTTCCTCATTGGGATAAATGGAAATGATTCTTTGGTTTCATAAGAAAAACATCTCTTCCTACTAATTTTAGAATTAAAGTTCATTTTTCAATTGGATAAACATGGATCCACATAATAATCTCATTTCAATTCATGATTAGGCACCATAAACACATTCTCCTCATTGGGATAAATGATATTGACGCTTTGCTTTCATAAGAAAAACATCTTTTTCTATCATTTTTACAATTAAAGTTCATTTTTCAATTAGATAAACACGGATTCACATAATAATCTTTTTTTTTAATGATTGGGCACCACAAATTCATTCTCTACACTAGGATAAATGAATTAATCCTTTGCTTTCATAAGAAATACTTTTTTTGGCCATTTTTAGAATGAAATTCATTTTTTAGTTGGATAAACATAGATTCACATAATAATCTTCTTTCATTTCATGACTGGGCACGATAAACACATTCTCGTCATTGGGATAAATGATATTGACGCGTTGGTTTCATAAGAAAAACATCTCTTTCTACCAATTTTTAGAATTACAATTCATTTTTCAATTGGATAAACATGGATTCATATAATAATCTCCTTTCTTTTAATGATTGGGCACCATAAATTCATTCTCTGCACTGGGATAAATGAATTGATACTTTGCTTTCATAAGAAATACTTCTCTTTCGGCCATTTTTAAAATTAAAGTTTATTTTCCAATTAGGATAAACACGGATTCACATCATAATCTCCTTTCATTTCATGATTGGGCACGATAAAAGCATTCTTTTCATTGGGATAAATGGTATTGATGCTTTGGTTTCATAAGAAAAACATCACTTTTTACAATTTTAGAATTAAAGTTAGTTTTTTAATTGGATAAACACATATTCACATAATAATCTCTTTTCTTTTAATGATTAGACACCATAAATTCATTCTTCACACTAGGATAAATGAATTGATGCTTTGGTTTCATAAGAAATACTTTTTTAGGGAATTTTTAGAATTAAAGTTTGTTTTTCAATTGGGATAAACAAGGATTGGCATAATAATCTCCTTTCATTTCATGATTTGGCACTATAAAACATGTTCTTCTCATTTGGATAAATGATATGGACGCTTCGGTTTCATAAGAAAAACATCTTTTTCTGCCAATTTTAGAATTAAACTTTGTTTTTCAATTGGATAATCACGGATTCACTTAATAATCTCTTTTCTTTTCACCACAAATTTATTCCCCACACTGGGATAAATGAATTGATGATTTTGTTTCATTAGAAATACTTCTCTATCAGCGATTTTTAGAATTAAAGTTCATTTTCAATTGGGATAAACATGGATTCACATCATAATCTCCGTTATTTCATGATTGGGCACCATAAACACATTCTCTTCATTGGGATAAATGGTATTGATGCTTTGGTTTTATAAGAAAAATATCTCTTTCTGCCATTTTTAGAATTAAAGTTCATTTTTCAATTGGATAAACAAGGATTCAGATAATAATCTCCTTTTATTTCATGATTGGGCACCTAAAACACATTCTCCACATTGGGATAAATGATTTTAATGCTTTGTTTCCATAAGAAAAACATCTCTTTCTACCATTTTTAGAATTAAAGTTTGTTTTCCAATTGGATAAACACTGATTCGCATAATAATCTCTTTTCTTTTAATAATTGGGCTCCACAAAAACATTCTTCGCCCTTGGATAAATGAATTGATGCTTTGGTTTCATAAAAAAATACTTCTCTTTCAGTGATTTTTAGAATTAAAGTTCATTTTTCAATTAGGATAAACACGGATTCACATAATAATCTTTTTTCATTTCATGAATGGGCACTGTAAACACATTCTCCTCGTTAGGATAAATGGCATTGATGCTTTGGTTTCAAAAGAAAAACTTCTCTTTCTACCATTTTTAGAATTAACGTTCATTGTCGATTCAGACAAAGAAGGATTCACATAGTAATCCCTTTTCTTTTAATGATTGGGCACCATAAACAAATTCTCCTCATTGGGATAAATAATATTGAAGCTTTTGTTTCATAAGAAAAACATCACTTTCTACCATTTTTAGAATTAAAGCTCGTTTTTCAAGTGGATAAACACGCATTCACATAATAATCTCTTTTTTTTTTATGATTGGGCACTACACATTCATTCTCCTCATTGGGATAAATGAATTGATGGTTTGGTTTTATATGAAAAACTTTTCTTTCTACCATTTTTAGAATTAATGTTTGTTTATCGATTTGGACAAACATGGATTCACACAATAATATCCTTTATTCTTGTAATTAGGCACCATAAACACATTCTTCTCATTGGGGCAAATGATATTAAAGATTTGGTTTCATAACAAAAACATCTCTTTCTACCATTTTTAGAATTAAAGTTCATTTTTCAATTGGATAAACATAGATTCACATAATAATCTCTTTTCTTTTATTGATTGGGCATCACAAATTCATTCTCCGCACTGGGATAAATCAATTGATTATTTTGTTTCATAAGAAATACTTATCTTTCAGCGATTTTTAAAATTAAAGTTTATTTTTCAATTGGGATAAATACGGATTCACATCATAATCTATTTTCATTTCATGATTGGGCATCATAAACACATTCTCCTCATTGGATAAATGGTATTGATGCTTTTGTTTCATATGAAAAATATCTCTTTCTGCCATTTTTAGAATTAAAGTTCATTTTTCAATTGGATAAACACGGATTTACATAAAATCTCCATTTATTTCATGATTGGGCACCATAAATGCATTCTCCTTATTGGGATAAATGATATTGACGCTTTGGTTTCATAAGAAAAACATCTCTTTCCACTATTTTTAGAATTAAAGTTCATTCATCGATTTAGACATACACTGATTCACATAATAATTTCCCTTCCTTTCATGATAATGCACCATAAACACATTCTCCTCATTGGCACAAATGATACTGATGCTTTGGTTTCATTAGAAAAACATCTCTTTCTGCCAATTTAGAATTAAATTTCATTTTTTAATAAGATAAACATGGATTTGCATAATAATCTCTTTTCTTTTAATGATTGGGCACCACAAATTCAATCCCCGCACTAGGATAAATGAATTGATGCTTTGGTTTCATAAAAAAATTCTTCTCTTTCAGCTATTTTTAGAATTAAGTTTCTTTTTTTCAATTGGGATAAGCATGGATTCACATAAAAATCTCTTTTCTTTTCATGATAGGCGCCATAAGCACATTCTCCTCATTGGGATAAATGGTATTGATGCTTTGGTTTCATAAGAAAAACTTCTCTTTCTACCATTTTTAGAATTAATCTTCGTCTGTCGATTTGGACACGCACGGATTCACATAATAATCTCCTTTATTATGTAGGCATCATAAACGCATTATCCTCATTGGGATAAATGTTATTAAGGCTTTGGTTTCATAAGAAAAATATTTCTTTTTACCATTTTTGAATTAATGTTCATTTTTCAATTGGATAAGCTCGGATTCACATAATAATCTTATTTCCTTTAATTATTGGGCACCAAAAATTCATTCGCCTCATTAGGACAAATTAATTGATGTTTTGGTTTTAGAAGAAAAAGTTCTCTCCCTACGATTTTTAGAATTAATGTTCGTTTGTTGATTTGGACAAACACATATTCATATAATAATCTCTTTTTTTTTTTCATGATTTGGCACCATAAACACATCTCTTCATTGGGATAAATGGTGTTAATGCACTGGTTTCATAAGAAAAACTTCTCTTTCTACCATTTTTAGAATTAATGTTCGTTCATCGATTTAGATAAACATGGATTCACATAATAATCTCTTTTCTTTTAATGATTAGGCACCATAAACACATTCTTCTCATTAGGCCAAATAATATTGAAGCTTTGGTTTCATGAGAAAAATATCTCTTTCTACCAATTTTAGAATTAAAGTTCATTTTTCAATTGGATAAATGCGGATTCACCTAATAATCTCCTTTCCTTTCATGATTGGGCACCATAAATACATTCTCCATGTTGGGATGAATGATATTGACGCTTTGGTTTCATAAGAAAAACATCTCTTTCTACCATTTTTAGAACTAAAGTTTGTGTTTCAATTGGATAAACACGGATTCACATAATAATCTCCTTTCTTTTAATGATAGGGCATCGCAAATTGATTTTTCGCACTGGGATAAATGAATTGATGCTTTGCTTTCATAAGAAATGCTTCTATTTCAGCTATTTCTAGGACTAACGTTCATTTTCGAATTGGGATAAACATGGATTCACATCATAATCTCCTTTCATTTCACGATTAGGCACCATAAATACATTCTCCTCATTGGAATAAATGGTACTGATGCTTTGGTTTCATAAGAAAAATAGCTCTTTCTACAATTTTAGAATTTAAGTTCGTTGTTCAATCAGATAAACATAGATTCACATAATAATCTCTTTACTTTTAATGCTTGGGCACCACAGATTCATTCTCTGCACTAGGATAAATGAATTGATGCTTTGGTTTCATAAGAAATACTTATCTTTTGACCATTTTTAGAATTAAAGTTCTTTTTTCAATTGGGATAAACACAGATTCACATAATAATCTTTTTTCATTTCATGATTGGGCATTATATGCACTTCTCCTCATTTGGATAAATGATATTTATGCTTTGGTTTCATAAGAAAAACATCTTTTTCTACCAATTTTAGAATTAGAGTTCATTTTTCAATTGGATAATCATGGATTCACATAATAATCTCTTTTCTTTTAATCATTGGGCACCACAAATTTATTTTTTGCACTGGGATAAATGAATTGATGATTTTGTTTCATAAGAAATACTTCACATTTAGTGATTTTTAGAATTAAAGTTCATTTTTCAATTAGGATAAACATGGATTCACATCATAATCTCCTTTCATTTCATGATTCGCCACCATAAACACATTCTCCTTATCCATAAATGGTATTGATGCTTTGGTTTTATAAGAAAAATATCTCTTTCTACCATTTTTAGAATTAAAGTTCATTTTTCAATTGGATAAATAAGGATTCACATAATAATCTCCTTTTAGTTCATGATAGGGCATAATAAACACATACTCCATATTGGGATAAGTGATTTTGACTCTTTGGTTTCATAAGAAAAACATCTCTTTCTACCATTTTTAGAATTAAAGTTTGTTTTTCAATTGGATAAACACGGATTCAGATAATAATTTCCTTTCTTTTGATGATTGGGTACCACAAATTCATACTCCACCCTCAGATAAATGAATTGATGCTTTGGTTTCATAAGAAATACTTCTCTTTCAATGATTTTTAGAATTAAAGTTCATTTTTCAATTGGGAGAAATAGTATTCACATAATACTTTCCTTTCATTTCATGATTGGGCACCATAAACATAGTCTCCTCATTGGGATAAATGGTATTGATGCTTTGGTTTTAGAAGAAAAACTTCTTTTTCTACCATTTTTAGAATTAACATTCATTTGTCGATCCGGACAAACAAGGATTCACATAATAATATCTTTTCTTTTAATGATTAGGCACCATAAACACATTCTTCTCATTGCGATAAATGATATTGAAGCTTTGGTTTCATAAGAAAAACTTCACTTTCTACCATTTTTAGAATTAAAGTTTGTTTTTCAAATGGATAAACAAGCATTCACATAATAATCTCCTTTCTTTTAATGATTGGGCACCAAACATTCATTCTCCTCATTCGGATAAATGAATTGATGCTTTGGTTTCATATGAAAAACTTTTCTTTTTACCATTTTTAAAATTAATATTCGTTTATCGATTTGGACAAACACAGATTCACATAATAATATCCTTTATTTTCATGATTAGGCACTATAAACACATTCTCCTCTTTGGGACAAATGATATTAAAGATTTGGTTTGATAAGAAAAACATCTCTTTCTACCATTTTTAGAAATAAAGTTCATTTTTCAATTGGATAAACAGGGATTCACATAATAATCTCTTTTCTTTTAATGATTGGGCACCACAAATTCATTCTCTGCACTGGGATAAATCAATTGATGATTTTGTTTCATAAGAAATACTTCTCTTTCAGTGATTTTTAGTATTAAAGTTTGTTTTTCGATTGGGATAAACATGGATTCATTTCATAATAGGGCACCATAAACACATTCTCCTTAGTGGATAAATGGTATTGATGCTTTAGTTTCATAAGAAAAATATCTCATTCTACCATTTTTAGAATTAAAGTTTATTTTTCAATTGGATAAACATGGATTCACATAATAATCTCCTTTTATTTCATGATTGGGCACCAGAAACATATTCTTCTCATTGGGATAAATTATATTGACACTTTGGTTTCAAAAGTAAAACATATCTTTCTACCTTTTTTAGAATTAAAGTTCATTCATCGATTTAGACAGACACAGATTCACATAATAATCTCCCTTCCTTTTGTGATAACACACCATAAACATATTCTCCTCATTGGGATAAATGATAATGACGGTTTGGTTTCATAAGAAAAACATCTTTTTCTGTCAATTTTAGATTAAAGTTCATTTTTCAATTGGATAAACACGGATTCACATAATAATCTTTTTTTCTTTTAATGATTAGGCCCACAAATTCATTCTCTGCACTGGGATAAATGAATTGATGCTTTGGTTTCATAATAAATTCTTTTCTTTTAGCTATTTTTAGAATTAAGGTTCTTTTTTCAATTGGGATAAGCACGATGCACATAACAATCTCTTTTCTTTTCATGATTGGATGCCATAAACACATTCTCCTCATTGGGATAAATGGTATTGATGCTTTGGTTTCATAAGAAAAACTTCTGTTTCTACC
>JBBYHO010043452.1:0-10380 GCA_038382025.1 Adansonia gregorii
GAAATATAATTTGGTTGGAATTAAACCATTTTCCAACTAATTTAGTTTCATTCCAACTAATTCCATCAAATTAACTAGAATCATCGTTTCACCTAAATTAGCATAATCATGACAATAGGTAAGGTGGCTTGTATGAAAAGATGGAAAAGCGTGGGCTTATGACAATATTTATTGCTTTGTACAACCTAACAAGTAAGCTCACAAAAAAATAATAAAAAAAAAAAGAAAAAAGGCTTGAAAAAAAATAGAGAGAGTTTTTAAAAAAAAAAGTGAAAAAAATAGAAAAAAATTCAAAGCTTTATTATGGTAAATCTCTACTTTAATCTTTGAATTTTTGTTTGTTTAATACATTTTCCTTCTCTTTGGTGAGCCAAATATGCTTAAGTTCATGGATTTTTATCCATGTTTAAAGACTAAGCATGATGGCTATAAACTAATTTCCTTATTTTTTTTCTTTCTTTTTTTTTTGTTAGTAAATTATTTTTCTTCATGAATCATGTGTATGTTGATATGATGTTGGTTTTGGTGTTGTGTTTATCACTATATGTTCATATATATTTTATTTCTTTAGGTATTTTTTTGTTATCATGGTGAAAGTATATATTTATATGCTTACTTTTGTGATTTTATCATATAATGGTGCTAATTTGTGTTAAATGAAATGCGAATACGTGATTATTAAGCTTAGAAAATATGGTTGGTAGGTTATTTAGGTATTGGTCGAAATTCATGCTTGTATTTTTTAGGGTCATTTTGTAAATATAAAAAGTTTAAGGCTAATCCGTAAAAAAATAAAAATATTTTTAGACCTATATGTTTGTCCGAATCTTAATGAGTATTTTAACTATGTTTTGTTGCTGATTCTAAACTGATTTCATGCCTCAATGATGTTTTCCCTTGATGGTTTCGTTTAATTAAGGACTAAATTGTAAATGTCTTAAAGTTTAGGGAATAGTTTGCAAATAATAGAAACTTTGCTTTCTGGTCAAAGGATTTGACTGAAAGTTTCATGGATAACTTGGAAATTGATCTTGTGGTATCTCATATCATGCTTTAGGTATTTTTCACATTTTAAGGTGCATTTTGTAATTTCTCAATGTTTAGGGGGCAGTTTGCAAATAAAGCAAAATTTTATTTTTTTGGTCAAAGTTGCTTGACCAAACCTTCTTGCATATATTTACCATGATATTCATGTTGATTCTTTGCTGGTTTGATGATTTTTAATGATTTGTTTGTGGCATTTTACCATTTAGGGGTCAAAATGAAATTTTACAAAGTTTGAGGGTTACTTTGCAAATTAAAAACTTTTTTTTGGTTAGGGCAAGGTACTTGGCTGAAATTTTGGTTGATAAATTGACTGCGTTTTCATGCATAATTTCATACAATTTTCATAATTTTTAGCTTACTTTATTATGTAGGGACTAAAATGAAATTCTAGAAAAGTATAGGGATTAAATAGCAAATTTTTATATTAAAACGGTAAAATAGTCATTTTACTGGTTTTACAAATTTCTATTATTCCTATGGCATTCCGTAGGGGTATAGAAATATTCAAAACTTTTCGTATTTGTTCAATTTTTCGAAGAATACGAATGTAATTTTCAAAAACCTAAGGGCATTTTCGTAATTTTCATCACCAGGATGCTTTTATGCCAAAGATGCACGTTTAGGATTCTTTTAGTCTTCTAAGGTCATTTTAAGGTCCATTAGGTTAGCGGGTACTTTTATGTCAAAGCAATACCCTAGGGGCATTTTCGTAATTTTTTTATCGAAATGCTTTTATGCCAAATGTGCACGTTTAGGATTCTTTTAGCCTTTTAAGGTCATTTTAAGGTCCATTGGGGTTATCGGGTACTTGCATGTCGATGGGATACTCTAGGGGCATTTTCGTAATTTTACTCATCGGGGTGCTTTTATGCCAAAGGTGCACGTTTAGGATTCTTTTAGCCTTTTAAAGTCATTTTAAGGTCCATTAGGGTTATCGGGTACTTTCATGTCGAAGGAATACCTTATGGGCATTTTCATAATTTTTTTCACTAGATGCTTTTATGCCAAAGGTGCACATTTAGGTTTCTTTTAGCCTTTTAAGGTTATTTTAAGGTCCATTATGGTTACCAGGTACTTTCATGTCGAAGGGATACCCTAGGGACATTTTTGTAATTTTTCTCACGAGATACTTTTATGCCAAAGGTGCACGTTTAGGATTCTTTTAGCCTTTTAAGGTCATTTTAAGGTCCATTAGGGTTACTAGGATACTTTCATGTCGAAGGTATACCCTAAGGGCATTTTGGTCATTTTGCTTACCAGGATGCTTTTACGCTAAAGGTGAATTTTTAGGGTTTGTTTAGCCTTCCAAGATCATCTTAAGACCCATTGGGGTTATCAAGATACTTCATATTGAAGGTATATTCTAAAGATATTTTCATATCTTTATATTTGAATCACATCTTATGCGAACGCTAGGATACTTTCTTTTCGACAGTACGCATTAAGAACGGGTCCATCATATTATGTCATTCTTAGGTCGTAGTATCGGTATTTTTTTATATATAACAAAATTATTTTTATAAATAAGGCAATGTCTCCTAATTAAATTGATATGTAGGATTCCTACCAGTTTATGTGAGGAATTCTACGGATTATTTTAATAGCGAGATAACCTTTTCAAATGAGAAGTCGAGATTTTTCTGTTGTAAAACAAAATAAAACCTTTCATATTCTGTATGGTTCTTCGATGGGGTATGTTGAGAATTCATGCCCAATTGGTTCCCCAAGAATGAATGAATAATTTGGTGATTTTTAGAAACATTAAAACCCGACTTTCTCGAAATAATAAACTTTCATAATGTAACACGAAGGGACTTATAATTAAACATCCAATGTTGAAACCGAATAAAAATTAAAATTTAAGTTAACACATAATTAATAAGGTACCGATTTTTGGGTATCACGAGAGGGTCGATCCTTCTTTGTGATTGTAACCGACTCCCAGACCCTTTTATATGATCTATGGTATGATCGCGGGCCTTGGAATTTGTATTCTATGGTTTCGTAACCCTCAAAAAAACAAATTTCGGTAGGTGACCAATCTCACATAGCCTAAATAGATTGGTGACGACTCTAAATAAATAGTCATTTTGTAATGACTATTTAACGTTAAATCGAGTGAGCAATTCATCTCAACCACCCGGTCCCCAAAAATAAAAAAGATGTCAATAGTGATATGGCCTATGCAAATAAGAAAATATAAAATAATAATAAATTTAATAAATATAGGAGCAAAGGCCATTTAAGTCGACCTTGATTAGGATTCGTGTCTGGACGACGTTGCGACAGTAATTAAGAATGCCAATTTCAATAGGCATTCGATCGCACTTAGATCAAATGATTGGTGGTGAATTCGAATGTTGGCCACTTTGTAGTGGCCACCTAAGACTATTGGACAAGCAACTAGTTCGACGGTCCTCTCTCTTTCTACTAAAAAGGAAGAGTTTCGGTCAAGAAAGTACTTCTTTGTCAAAAATTTTATCATTTCCTTTACATATTTAAGTTGTGCATGCCTCCCACTTCACAAGGATTTTCGAGGGCACATTGCAATAGCTAATAGCAATGTTTTCTGGCGCAATGCTTCCTAGCAAGAGCGTTATTAGTACAACATGCCTCATGTCACAACGTGGTTAGGATCAAAACCTCCACTGTTGGACTTAAAAAGAAAGGTGAATCCCTTGTTTCTATATATATATATATATATATATTTTATGTTTGGGGACAAAATTTTTGAATTGAATTGTTTACTCAACTTAACCCTAAATAGTCATTATGAAATAACCATTTGTCTTAGAGTCACCACCAATTTATTTTGGCTAGAGACATTGGTCTCCTTCTAGAATTCATCTTTAAGGGTTATGAAACCCTTAAAAATGAAATTTAAGGTCCATGTTAACACCAAAGATCTCATAAAAGGGTTCGAGAGTCAGTTACAATAATAAGTAAAGATCGATCCCTTTCATAATGCTTGAAGATCAACACATATTAACTACGTATTAACTAAAATCTTGATCTTTATTCAGTTTTGATATCCTTTGTTTAGTTATAATTCACGTATTTCAAATAGAATCCTCTAAATTAAATTTATTATTCCATTTGGAAAGATTCAAATTTTTAAATATTTTTCAAAAAAATGTCATTCATATCCCGCAGGATAAAACCAGAGAAACATGAAGTTTTGTTTTATGAAATTTAAAAAATCTCGATTTCACTCATTTTGAAGAAGGTATCTTCTTATTAAAATAATCTATGAAACCCTTCCCATATGTTGGGAGACATTTGAAGTATAATTTTAATTTAGAGACAGTGCCTTGATTTTCAAAATTTTTGATTATATTAAAAATATGAAAAACTTATCCTAAGATTGAATTTTGACGAAAAGTAGAAAACTAGACTCTAAGGACTCAAACTTGGTTAAGGAGATCAAAATGTCCCCTAAAGTGCACCTTCAATATGAAAGTATCTCGGTGACCCTAAAAGACTTGATTTTAAGGTGAATTACTAAAATGTCCTTAAAGTATATCGTCGACGTGAAAGTATCCTTGTAACCTTTAAGAACTCGATAACATCATTAAAGGACAAACATATCCCTCATGTGCACGTTTGACATTAAAGTATCCTGATGACCCTATGAACTCGATTCTAAAGTAAAATTAAAAAAATACCTCTAAAATATGCCTTTGACATGAAAATATCCTGGTAACCTAAAAGACTCAATAATGATATAGACTGACAATTGTACCTTAAGTGGGTAATTTAAACAACAAATATGACCTAAAATGCAAGAATTGCTAATAGACCCCTAAATTTTTCAAATTTTCACTTTGGCCCTAAATGGATAAAAATGCTAAAAATGTTCCAAAAATGTCTAAAATACCTTAAATGGGTAACCGAATGTTGAAATCACTTACTTAACCCTAAAATATAAAGCTTTACTACATAGACTTCACACTTTTCAAAATTTTCAATTTAATCCCTAAATGACTTAAAATTACAAACAAAAATCAAACACATCAAGAACAACATGGAAAATTTACCTAAATGTCCAAGAACCATTCTTGAAACAATTTTTTCAATTTTACAAACAAGTCTCTTAGCTTTCTAAAATTATGAAACGACCCTTAAAAGGCTAAAAATGTTTGGAATGCACTTAAACTTGTTAAAAATGCATGAGAAGACCATTAAAGAAACAACCAAGCATTTGGTCAAGCATGGATGGCCTTGAACAAATTTTATTTTTGCAATTAAGCCCCTATATTTTTTAAACTTATAAAATGGTTCCCAAAAAATAAAAACTTCACCAAATGACCTTTATAAGGTTTGGCCAAACTTGGAAGTACCCATACGAGGCCTTAAAAATTTTGGAAAAATTGTTCTAAAATCACCACAACTTTTAGATATTTCGAAATGGCCTTAAATATCATTAGAATAAAAATGAAAAATGATCCTAAGGCCCTTACCATATTCGACCTTCATTAAAATCACCCAAAAAAATTTTCCTTTTTATCATGGCTTCATCAATAACAAAATAAACACATATCCTAATTTCTACCAAGCTCAAATCATAACCAATATGCATAAATTCAAGAAAAATGAACATATGAACATACTTTATGAGAAATCTACATGAAAATGCCAAAGAAAATAGAATAAAAATAATATGAACATATTTACATGCTAAGGTAAACCACACTTCCATAGAAATATTGTTTTGATGAAAATCAAGTTATTACTCAATGATAAAAACTAATAATTAAATAAAGGAATTTGTTCATAGCTTCCACACTTTGCCTTTAAACATGGCTTCATGAAACCTTGAGCACAAGTATGATTTGAGCTCACTAAAAGAAAAAAAAATGAAGAGGAAATTAAAAAGATGAAGCCAAATAAATATATTTCTATGTGTCTACCTTTAAAACTTGAAAAAACTTGATAAAAGGCTTGAAAATACTTAAGAAAAACCAATGTTTGCTAAAAAAACTTAACCTAAGCAAAATGAAATATCCTCCCTCTACTTAAAAGGAAGGAACATCCTTCTTTCGCTGAAATTTCCCTTTTTTTTCTATCAAATTTTTTGTCAAATTTGGTAGGTGAAGTTTGTTTAATGCATGGAACTGACTGTCTTTGCCTTGCCATAATCCCATGCATTAGTCAGGCAATTTGCAAGCTAGATATCTAGCTTTCATGATGATTTTATGCCTAACATTATGGCATGATTATAATGAAACTAAATCAATTTGAAGAAAATTCAATTCTAGCCGAATTGTTTTTCATGCAAGTAAATTATTAAAAATAAAATAAATAAAAAAATTATGTACAGACAAGATTAAATTATGAATTTACATGTATAAAAATAGTCTTGAAAGTAAAGAAACAAAGAAAGTCCAAATGCCAAAAAAAAAATCTTAATTGGAAATTTCATATAAAAATGAACTAAAAGGATTAAATGATAATAAATTAAAATTCATGTATTCAAGATATTATGTTTCACATAATAAATTCAATTAAGAATTTAATCAAATTAAAAATTTAATTAAAAATTCATAAAGAAATTTTTGAATCAAAAGAAATAATGTGAATATAAAAAAAAGACTTTATTAAAGAACAGAAAATATAGTGGACTTTGTTAGAAAATCCAAATGGACTTATTGGGCTTGCTAAAATTTCAAATGGGTTTGTTGGAAAAACCTAATAGGCTTATTGGGCTAATTGGAGAATATTAATGGGTTTATTGGAAAATTCATGGCTTTAAAGCCCATTAGCACCAAAATTCCCTTGGCCTATAAAAAAAATAAATAAAATGAATGAGAAAATGTTCATTACGTGAGAGTTCAGATAAAACCTTCCATGAAAAAATTCCAAGCGAAGGAAATTAATTAAAAGGACCCTTACGGAAATGTGGAAGAAAGATGCCCAGAAATAAGAAAATTCTAAAATATGGGGGCCTAAAAGATATTTAATGCATTAAAGAGGAAATACGAAAATGAAATTAATAAGAAAATTCTTAAGTGAAAAGAAAAGAAATTCCATGCTTGGAGGTTTTTGTTTTTCTATTCTTCTAGTAGAAAAATTCATGCAATGGGAAATTTCATGTTATATTCTTACCAAAACATTTGATAAATTTCCCAGGCATTGAACTCTAAACAAAGAATTATTGCGAATAAATTTTGATATTTTACGTGGAAGAAAACAATTTAGAAAATCCAAACATGTAAAAAGTTTATTAGAAAAACCCTTATGGAAGAAAAAGATAATTGATAAAAAATGAGAAATGAAATAAAAAATGAATTAGAATTCCAAAAAGCTAAATCCATACTATTTTATTGAAAATATGCTAAAAGGTTTAAAATTCTAAACTTGAAAAAATCTTACAGAAAAACTTTATAGAGTAAAAGAGTTTATATTTTGGAGATGAGAAAATTCAAACAATAAATCCAAATTTAGAAAAATTTGCTAAATTTAACACCCTGCTCAAAACATTAATCAATAGAAATAAAAAAATCAAAATCTATATCAATTTTTACCAAAAATTTTTTTACAAGTGGAAAACTTGTAGTACAATGACAAATTTAAAATTAATCAATAAATTTGACAATTTGGCACTCATTGTATAAAATGTCAATACAAATTTTTTGTTGAACATTTTAGACTTTTTAAGGTGAGTATTGACGTAAATACTATATAGGCATTGGTAAAACTATACGACTATCGACTTTCAAAATTTCACGAAATAAGTTCAAAAAAAGTTTTGAAAATGAAAAATTTGACCATGACATCATATCAAAAAATAAATTTCAAAAGTCTATAAAAAGATAATTAAAAACTATTTTTTTACCTTAATATTCATTTTTTTATCCGAGATTCATTCTTTATGACCCTTAAAATAAAATTTTTTGGTCATACACATGAGCGGCCATCTAGGCATGACTAAACGGGTCTTGAAAAGGCTCCATTCTTGAGGAAGAGGTCGACCCCTAGCAGGACGATCACCCTATTCTTGGTCTTGAATATTTTGGACTGTTAGGAAAAGAAGCCTAGATGAAAATAGGTGTCTACACCTCAGTAACAACAACAGTTTTTGATAATAGTGTTCCCTAGCAGCAGCATTTCTTACAACAGCACTTTATGGCACAGCACTTCTTGGAAACAATACTCCACTAGTCTAATTCTCTAGTGCTCAACTGTGCAACGCTCCAATTCTGTAGCACTACATTCTTAAAATATTCCAATGCTCTATTCCCTTGACACTCCAACTTTCTAGCACTCTCTAGCTATTTGTGTGGCATGTAAAGACGATGGTTTACAATGTAACTAGCAAGGCACAACTGGAAGAAGATTATGGATGTAACCATGGAAGGTTGATAGGATTCATAGGTTTATTCCACTATTGGGATGATTCAAAGAGCATGATTTAGAAGCTTAAATATGGAGACCTTTAATCATTATATATATTTTTTAATCTTTTTTTGGAACACAAGTATTTCTATTTCCCATTGAATGGATAGTACACTTTTAAATCTGCTATCATGTAACCTTTCTTCATTGTTTATGACCAAAACACTTAAGCTGTAACCTATACATAGCTTATATTCCATACACTACCTTTTGCAGCCTCTCTTTTTCTCTCTAACTACCCATGCTTGATGCCAGTTGCACATGAAACATCTTGATAACTTTCCACTCTTTTTTCTTGATAGTTTCCCTTGGTGAGATTATAAATAGGGATCCAATAACTACATTTTGGATCATTCGATAGTATGATAAACTTTAACTTTTAAGAATTCTCTACAACTTTTTCTCTACAATTATTATCGGCATCATAACTTTTACCATTCTCGACTAGATGCAATCACTATAATTTTCCTTTCTGCCAACTTCCTACAACATCCCATTTTTTTGGTATGTGGTATTTCTTCGTATGATTAAAAGAGCCATCAACAATGATTTAATGTGCACGCATTCCCAAAATATTTGGGCAATGGCCTAGACTAAACCCAAAGACATTTTTGGCGTTGGATCAGGTCTAGAACCAACCCAAAGTGGCTTGGATCAATAGAGGTTAGGCTT
Organism: Adansonia gregorii; assembly: GCA_038382025.1. Lineage (NCBI taxonomy): Eukaryota > Viridiplantae > Streptophyta > Magnoliopsida > Malvales > Malvaceae > Adansonia > Adansonia gregorii. The sequence continues at coordinate 9,115 of JBBYHO010043452.1, forward strand.
TAGAGGACCATTGGATAAAAGGAGATTGATGAAGTATTTTTTTCATAAAGTTTTATGTGGTATTGGACAATGCATAACAATTGATGCAGATCAACTGCTGTAATAGACGATCTATGATGATGTTAATGAATAATAATAATGATCAATACATTAGGTAAATCGCGATGGGCTAGAATTCCATGGTAACCTTGGCTATCAATTTGAGAGCAAGTCCAAAAGAAACAATAAAGTTCTTTGCCCATTAGAGGCAAACTATGCACCATGAAACGAGGAAATGAAACTACCCATGAACAATGAACACCGTTAAGCTTAACTTCATATCTTCCTTTTCTTTCAAACAATTTAAAATACTTATAAATTTGTAATCAATTAAAGATCAGGATCTTATATAAAAGTTTGATGACTCCTTAATAAATGAAAGTATGGTTGTTCAGTTTCTAGCATTCATGCTTATTATTATTTCGAATTGCAGTTGGGGCCAAGCAAAAAGTGAGGAGGGGAATTGATTCATTCAATCCTGACGCTGAGTCTGAGCATGATCATAGGAATGCTTTCCTGGCTACCCTTTTTAAGTAAAATTATCCCTTCTTAACATTCTTTTCTTTTAGAAGAATTGATCCATAACTTGATTTTAAACTTACTTGAAAGTTTTGTTAAGGTCTTTCGGATAGTGAAGTTGAGCGGGCGATACAGCGAGCTGGACCGGACAAGTAAAAAAAAAGGGCCAGCAGAGCGCCGAAGTTTGGGTTTCAAAGCACACTAAAATGTCTAAATGAGTTTCAGTTTCATAGCTTCTGTGAAAACACAAAAGGAATTAGCGAGAAAATGCTAGTATGCATGGATACTAGCCTGAATTTATGTTTATTTATCTTTTTATACATGGTTAGGTAGTGATTTTAAACTCGGCTAATGTAAGATAAGCGTGAGTTGGGATAAAAGTGACTGGTATCCTACACTTAGAGGACAGCTAGTGTCGGGCACAACAAGTTTGGTAAGTAAAAGCTTGTTAGATCCATTTGGCTTGGGACACATCATTTTAATTTTCCGAAAATAATACAAAAAAAAATTGAGGAAAAAAGACGTGAATTACTGTCACTGAAATACAGTGAAAAATATGCGATCCACGTAGGACATGAAATTATATTTATGTTGATGGATGATGGCCCTATCATTAATGTTGATTCATACATGGAGATTGCACCTTTAACACATCTGACTAATGCTTACACATGTCACATTATACAATACAAATCTCTCTCTCATACA
>JBBYHO010043474.1:0-10379 GCA_038382025.1 Adansonia gregorii
TCCGCATGTAGAGCTTTAGAATTGTTGAGGTCACTTGTGGTCCTACAACACAAAGAAGGTCAGAAGGGTGCCGGAGTACTCCGGAGCCCTTTCCGATGGTTAAGTTAGTATGCGGGTGTTTGGAGATATAGTGATGTAGATTCAGAAAAATGAAGAAAGTCATTTACCTTTAGGTTTGCTTCTCCCTTTTATAATATTTGCTTGAAGATATCATGTCAAATGATTTGGTGATGATGTGACCCACGCCGAGCTAGGTGTCAGGCCTTGTCGCCTAGTGGTCGGCCTAGCCGGCCGGCCGATTTTTTAGTATATGTCAACTCCGTATTTAAGCCGCCGTCGGATGTGTCAGATCGGTGTCAAACGCGGCTAGGCGATCGTCCTCAAGGTTACTGGCGATCGATTGTGATCTTTCATTAAGACGGTCAGCAACTATAAAAGTATAACAATTGTCCCCCCCCCCCCCGCTGTCCAAAATGACGGTCATAAAGTGACTCGTCATTTTGGATACCTGTGAGTAGAGGCTTTTGTGGAAGGCGAGGCGTTGTAACTGTCAGAATTAATGCGGTAATAATGGCAGAATACGGAAGGTTGTTGGGGGGGGAAGGAATGAGATTGGAACACATGGCCTGACGAAGGATTCGAAGGGCACTTTTAGAGGGATATGGAAAGACAAGAAGGATATGGGTCAGAACGGAGGAAGGGTGCCAGGTTGGCGGAGGCGTATGGTGGCGACACGTGGGAAGGGGGAAGATGAAGGGTTGAGGATGTGCGGATATATAATGGGGGGTGAGGCTGAGGTGATTTCGCCATTTTTGTGGGAAAAGTTAGAAAGGGGAGCGAAGCAAGTTGTGCGAAGAAGAAATGGTGAGTGTTTGAGATTTGGTCGGTAAAGAGTTTTTGTAGAGTCGCAGGGTTTTAATGGTTTTGTGTGTTGTTTGGCATCAATCGCTCGTGTGAAGGTGCGAATAAGGGTGCTGCGAAAAGTAAGGCCATTGTGGGGTAAGTTCCGGTGAGCCCCTGTGCTTTTTGCTGTGTGGCTTTGCATTGTTGGGGGTGAAGATATATATGGCAAGGGGGGTGGTATATCGATGAAATCGGTGGCAAAAAAGGATAGACTAGAGAAAGCGAGGAACGAGGTGAGGGTGATAGTTAGACGGTTAGCCCAGGGGAGAATGGCGGACCAACGAGTTCAAGAGGAAGAAGAGGAAGAGGTGAAAGAAGTGGAGGCTGAGCAGAGTGACGATCAGGAAGAAAAGTCGGTTGAAGCCGAAGGTGAGGAGGCGATCGCCATGGTGGACACCGAGACAGTGGATAGGCATGTGGGTGTGATGAACATGCAGATAGTGTGGCGGTGGCTGTACGATAGAGAAGTAGATTTGGAGAGATACTAGATTGCTGAAGCTGGGCCGCAGGAGCGAGCAACATACGCCGAAGGCAATAGCGCGGCGTTTTACTTGCATATCTTTAAAGCAGGCTTCCACTTGCCGTTGGAGGCGTTTTTTTGCGAGTTGATGGAGGAATATGAGTTGTCGCCCAACCAGCTGAAACCAAACAACTTGGCGATCCTCTTGACGTACTTCTTGGTGTGGAAGGAAAAAGGTTGACGATCGTCTACTGGGATGGTAAAGGAGCTCTATGTTCTAAAGCGGGCTGAGCTCTACTTTTACTATTTACAAGCAAGGGAGGGAGGGCGAATGGTCGTCGACTTGCCGTCGAATGCTCATATGCGACGTGACCAATTCTTAATAGTGACCAAGAGGGCGAACGCCGAATGTGGCTTTCCCGTGCATTGGGGTACGGGGGCAAGAGCTAGCAACGAGAGGGTGACCCTAGAAGAAGCGGAGAAGGATCGGGTCCTTTTCTTTAAGGGTGAATCAGTGCGCAGCAAGGCGTACCTGACGTTTCGTAACATCCAGAGGGAGTGCCTTGAGCGAGACTTGGAAGATGTGCCTGAGGGTTTAGTGCATCCCGTTGGGCGTCAGAGGCGACGTCGGTTGTTACGACATCAAAGAAGTATAATTTCAATTTTTTACATCAAGTTTGAGTATGGCATGCGTGGTAATGATGATTGTTGAAAAGGGGTATTGACTTTTGTAGGGGAGCAGGTGGCTGAGGTGGGGATAGAAGATGTGGAAGAAGGGGGGTTGTGAGGGAGGCGGGAGTAGGGGCTGTGGAGGAAGGTGTAGGGGCGAGTGGCGAAGGGGGAGTGGAAGGCGGTCGCCAATCGTATCAGGGAGTGGATAAGGGTATTTGTTCTAGTCACCCACAAAGGTGAGAAAGTGTGCGAGGGTACTGACTTGGGTAATTTGTGTTGCAGGAATGGATCCAGTTCAGGCGGCATTAGCAGAACGGGCAGTTAGGCAGGCTGCTGCCGAGAGGGCTGCGGCACGCCAAAGAAGGGGAAAGAGGAAGGTAGGCGAGCTAGGAGATGTTGGCGCCGGTAAGGCAGCTGTTGGAGCGTCCTCTGGTTGTCAAGAGGCTACGCGGCATATGTCTCCTGCCGTGCCAGCAACAGCACCGGCCGAACGACTAGTGGTGGAAACGATCGGGTCGAGCAACGGGCCCGCACCTGGGACAACCTCACAGCCAAGCACTGCATCAGAAAGGCCACGAATTACGCGTGGTGGGCCCAGTTCAGCCGCTGCAAGCATTTTGCGAAACGGGCGGGTGCTAGACTTTGAGGCCTCTATGAGGTGGGCGATGAAAGGTCTGGCTGGGAGTGACCGAGAAGCCTTGTCAAGGAGGAGTCCCGCGTAGAATTTAAATGCGGCCATGATTTGGTTGGTGGAGGCGCTGCACTGCCAAACAATGTATACCAGTCAAATGGCGAGCTGGCAGGAAAATTCAATCAGCAAGCTTCCAAGATCGTAGAGCTAGACGCCCAAGTTTTGCAGCAAAAAGAGACGGGCGCCAAGCTGGAAGCGTCCTTAAAGGAAATAGAAGAGAGGAGGATGACCGAAATAGCCGAGTTGTTGCTAAGGTGTGAAAAGGCGGAAGCGACTGCCTCGAAGTCGGCTAGAAAGCAAAAGGAACGGGATATAGAGTTGGCATCTGCAAAGTCCAGGGTTGCTGAACTGGAAGCTCAAATAAGCGAGCTACAGGATCGCCATCAAGACGAGTTGAAGAAACAGCAGGAGAAAATTTTTGACAAGCTATTTGCCGCTGTGGATTCATATCGTCGGAGCGTTTTATATGGGGTCTAACTACTGCAAGGTCCTTTGGACTTGCGGGCGGTTGACTTGGGTCGAGTATATGCGGCCCCTGAAGACTTCAACGTATTACTGCCCAGCCGTCAGGAAGTCGAAGCAGGGCGAATGAAAGATGCGGCCTTGATAACACCTCCAGCAAAAGAGTCGGTGCAGAGAGAGTCTGGAGATGAGGCCGGTGTGTCGTCGACTAGGGAATAGGCCAGCAATGTAAATATAAATGTTTGTAAGTAACTTTGAAAATTGAAGAAAAATTTTCTTGTGCGAATCAAATTTGTGTTGATTGCTTGCATGTCTCGAATATCTGTGATGTCGGGTGAATTGATAATACGAGGCCTAGTCTTTTATTGGAAATAACTTGTTTTAATGAGTCGAGCGTTTTTCTGGTGATTGAAATGGTGAGGATGATAAAGTATGCCTGCGCGGCGATTGCGTTGTGGCAATAAGAGTATATGCCTGGGCGGTGATTGCATCGTAGCAATAATAAGACGTGCCTTGGCGGCAATTGCGTAATAGTAATAATAAGAGGCGCCTGGACAGCGATTGCATAACAGCAATAAGAAGTGATGCCTAGGCGGCGATTGCATAATAGCAATGATAAGAGGTGCTTGGGCGGCGATTGCATAATAGCAATAATAAAGGATGCCTGGGCGACGATTGCGTAATAGCAATTATAAGAGGTGCCTGAGCAGCTATTGCATAATAGTAATAATAAGGGATGCCTAGGCGGCGATTGCGTAATAGCAATAATAAGAGGCGCCTGGACGACGGGTGTGTGGTTGTAATAAAAAATGTGAAATGTGAAATGCGATATTTAAAACAGAATTGAAGAATGGTAATGTTTACTATTGGAAGCAGTCATACTTACAAGTAATATTTTTTTAAGTGGGTGGCATTCTATGTGTGAGAGATGGATCGTCCGTCCAGCTCGGCAAGCTTGTAAGCACCATAGCCCAGGACCTAGTGGACTTGATAGGGGCCTTCCCAATTGGGTGTGAGTTTTTTACGTTCTCCTGCTGGTCGACTGGCTTCGCAATTGCGGAAGACAAGGTCTCCCACCTGGAATTGGCGATTGAGTACACGTCGATTATAATATCGGCTAACCTGCTGAGCTCGTACGGCCATATGGATTGCTGCATCTTCTCTAGCTTCCTCAAACAGGTCTAGGTTAGCCTTAAAGTGTTCGGAGTTAAAGTCATGGTCAAGATAAGCGATGCGGGTACTGCGCACTCCTATGTCAGCAGGTATCACGGCCTCAGTTCCGTAAACTAAACTAAAGAGGGTGACTCCGATCGTTTGGGTAATAGTTGTCCGTATTGCCTAAAGTACTCCAAGGGTTTCGTCAACCCAAGCGCTTTTGACGTCGTCCAGTTTCTTTCTCAAAGGTTGTAGAATATTCTTGTTCAAGGATTCAACCTAACCGTTCGACTGAGGATGAGCAACCTAAGTGTGAACTAAACTGATGTTGAAGCGTGAACAGAAATCGTGCAGCTTGTCGACGGACAATTGCTTGCCGTTATCTGCGATAATAACATTGGGTACCCCGAATCGACAAAGAATGTAACCCCAGATGAAGTTTTTCATATTTCAGGCAGTGATTGTGGCGACTGATTCCACTTCGACCCATTTGGTGAAATAGTCGCAGGCTACCAATAAGAACTTCTGGGCGATTGCAATGGGAAAAAGTCCTAATATGTAGATGTCCCAGGAGCAAAAGGGCCAAGGACTGAAGATATGTTTGAGTGCCTCCGCTGGTTGTCTGGGGATGGGGGCGAATCGTTGGCATTTGTCGCATTTTTTGACAAGTGCCGTAGCATCTTTCCTCATCGTGGGCCAGAAGAAGCCTTGGCGCAACGCTTTTAGCGCTAGAGATCGCCTGCCAAGATGATTGCCGCAAACGCCTTTGTAAGTTGCCTCTGTGGGTGTGAGGCAGCGAAGTAATGAAAGAGTGAAAGACTTTTTGTATAAGAAGTCGCCCAGAATAGTGTACCTTGATGCTCGTTTTTCTAATCGTCTTTTCTCCAACGGATCAGTTGGGAGTTTGTTATACTTGAGGTAGGAAAAAATCGGGGTCATCCAAGTTTCTTCACTATCATCTATAATGTGAAGTATGTATCGGTCATAGCTGAGGACTGGGAGTCTTTGAAGGAGGATTTTGCCCCTTGTGGCAATGTTGATGGTACTAGCCAGCTTTAACAAAACATCGGCCATGGAGTTGTCTGCTTTAGGTATTTGCTTAATTGTAATGCGGGCAAATTGTTGGGAGAGATTTCCCACAATCTTGTAGCATTTGGCTAGCAGAACGTTTTTGACGTCGAATAGGCCGTTGGTCTGGCCGGCCACAAGTCGTGAATCTGTGTGGGCGATTAGGTGATTGGCGCCCAGGGTCTTGGCTAGCTTTATTTCGACGATTAGAGCCTCATATTCAGCAACGTTGTTGGAGGTGGAGAATAGAAATTCGAGGCCATATTACCACTCTTGGCCATTTGGATCGATTAGTAATACACCGACACCACCTTTAGATTTACCGGAAGAACCATCAACGAAAATTTACCACTCGTCGATTTTATGAGGGGGTTGAGATTGAGGACAGCAGGAGCGATCGTCGGTCGGGTTAGGATTTTGAGAAGCTTCTTTAAATTCTTGGAAAGATCATTCGGCGATGAAGTTCGCGAGCGCCTATGCTTTTATGGTTTTCCTCGAATTGTATTTGAGGCCGAATTCACTGAGTTCGATGCTCCAGCAAACAAGACGTCTTGCGAAATCGACTTTGAGGAGAACGCCTTTGAGAGGTTGTTTGGTGAGTACAGTAATTGGGTGCGCCTGGAAGTACTGCCTTAGTTTCCTTGCTGCAGTGACCAGTGCAAAAGCGAGTTTTTCAATTTTGCGGTAATGTACTTCACTAGCTTGCAATGTCCGGCTAACGTAGTAAACGGGATACTGATGACCCTGTTCCTCTCGTACCAAGACTGCAGCAATAGTTTCATGTGACACGGCAAAGTACAAAAATAATGTTTCGCCACTCTTCGGGCTAGCGAGTAAATGAACGGTACTTAGATAGTGCTTTAGTTGGTCGAACGACTGCTGGCATTCTTCGGTCCATTTGTATCTGGTCGCCTTCCTGAGGAGTCTGAAGAATGGTAGACATTTCTCGGCGGATTTGAAAATGAAGCGGTTAAGTGCAACTATACGTCCCGTCACACATTGCACTTCTTTGGTCGTTTGTGGCGGGCGCATCTATAAGATTGCGCTAATTTTTTCAGGGTTGGCTTCAATGCCTTTGGAGGAGATCATGAATCGCAAAAATTTTCCTGCAGAAACACCAAACACGCATTTCAAAGGGTTAAGTTTCATCCTGTACTTACGGAGTATGTTGAACGTCTCCGAAAGATCATCGATGTGTTATTGAAGAGAAGGGCTCTTGACCAGCATGTCGTCCACATAAATTTCCATCGAACGCTCGATTTGCTGTTTGAAGAGCGTGTTGACCAGCCTTTGATAGGTGGCATCAGCATTTTTCAAACCGAATGGCATGACCTGATAGAAATAAATGCCATCCTCTGTGACGAAGGTAGTACTCTCCTGGTCATTAGGGTCTATCTGGATTTAGTTGTACCCCGAGAAGGCGTCCATAAAATTTAGTAATTTATGGCCTGCCGAAACGTCGACTAGGCGATCGATATTTGGGCAAAGGGTAATTGTCTTTTGGGCAGGCTCTATTTAAGTCAGTAAAGTCCACGCACATCCGCCATTTTTTCGAGGATTTCTTGACCATCACGACATTAGCCAACCAATCCGAGTATCTTCTCTTACAAAATTGGCTAGCAGGAGCTTGTCGACCTCTTCGCGTATGGCCTGGAGTCTCTCCGGCGTAAATTTACGTTTCTTCTGCTTGATTGGTGTAGCTCGCGGGTCGACGTGTAGCGAGTGGATGACTACGGATGGGTCAATGCCAGGCATGTCGGCCGCGGACCATGCGAACACGTCAGCATGCTTCCTAAGGAACCTTGTGAGTAGATTCTTTTCTAGAGTGCTAAGCGAGAAACCAATGCTGGTAGCCAGCTCTGGATCAGAATCATAGAGGGCAACTTTTTTTGTGTCTTCTGTTGGTTGAGGTTTTTGATCAGAGAAACCATCTCTGATGTCTAAGTGTTCCAGGCTGAGTGGCTCAGATTGTGCTAGCGTGATGGTGTGAACCGAGGTGCTGGGGTTTTTGCCATGGGTGACGTTTGGCTGGCGTGTGACCATCTCAATGGACATGAAGTGGCATTAGCGAGCAGTTCGTTGGTCGAAACGCATGTATCCGACTCCGGTGGATGTGAGGAATTTTACCATTAGGCAGTACACTGCAGTGACCATCTTCATCTTTTTCATCAGGGGTCGTCCGAAGATTGCGTTGTAAACGGAAGGCTGGTCAACAAGAAGGAAATCGACCATGGCGTTCACGGTGTGTTCCCCGTCGCCAATTGTAACCGGGATGGTAACCGTCCCTTTGACAGGTATAGGTTGGTTGGCAAACCCGTAAATTGAAGCCGATGGAGTTAGGTCTTCTGCAGTAAAGCCCATGCAGAGGAAAGCGTCCCATTGCAGAATCTCGACGGCACTCCCATTGTCGATGAGAATTCTATGAACCTGGTAATTGCCGATGGTGGCCGATACAACAATGGGATCAATCCCGTGGTTAGATAGGAGTTCTGTGTCGTCTTCGTTAAAGCAAATCACCCAATCCATATGTTTTGATAGCTTAGTTGCAACGTCGACCGCCATTACAGATCGAAGGCGGGACTTTCTTTTTGACTTGCTGATCACCCATGTTTCTGCCAGACTGACGATCACGTTTATAATGCCGACGATAGGTCGCTTGAGATCACTCTCCCGACGCTCGTCTTGTGACCTCGCCGTGTTATGGGCATGCGTCTCTTTTTTGATGAACTGCTTGATCGCCCCCTTCCTTACTAATGCTCCTATGACGTTTTTCAAGCAGTAACAGTCGTCTATGTCGTGCCCGATGTCATTGTGAAAGTTGCATCGTTTGGTAGGATCGCGCCTACTGCGATCGCCGATCATTGGGGGCGGTTGCTCCAGAAGACCTTTCCTCTTTATTGTATTAAGAATTTGAGATCGCGGCGCAGTCAAGGGTGTGTATGATTCGTATTTGGTGTGCGAGCGGGCAATGGTCACTTCCTTGTGGGGCTCCGCTGCCCCGCTAGAGCTGGCACTTCTTTTTGAGTTCTGTTACCAGGCCGATCCGCAAACCGGTTATTCTTTACTCCCCGAATTTTTTGTTACTCGCGATTCCATATTTTTGTCTTCCAACTCGCGATTTCAATTTCTTCGGCCTCGGCATCTTTCTGAGCCTTCTCATACAATTGGTATAACTTCATGACCTGTGCGTCGATCAGGGCATACTTCAAATACTTATAGCGGACGCCAGTTGTGAAAGCCTGGATGGCCCACTCATCATTCAGATCCTTGACCTCCAGGGCTGCTGCGTTGAAACGCTTGAGGTAGTCGCGAATCGTCTCATCATGACTCTGTTTGACCGCCATTAAGCTTGCCGACGTTCTGACCATTGTTCTGCAACTGCTGAAATGGGCGAGAAAATGTCTCCCCAATTGATCAAAGGTGGTGATAGACCCCGGGTTCAAGGAGTACCACCAGGTCCGTGCCGGTCCACGAAGTGTCGTCGGAAAGATACAGCATTGGATGGCGTCCGGCACATCGCGCAGGTTATGGAAGGTGCGAAAATGGTTCAGGTGATCGACCGGATCAGACTTACCATCGTAAGTGTCGAGAGAGAATTTGACTTTACCAGGAACTTGTACTCAATGAATGTCTGACAAAAAGGGGTTGTGTTCCTCAAATAACCATTTCCAGTTGTCCCTTCTTGGGTTACCAAGTTCTTTGATTTCTTGTTTCAAGGCTGCTACCTGTTGAGCGAGGTTTAAAGTGGATCCGGACTCGCTGCGTCCACTGGTATAATGAGAAGTTCCCTGTGTCGCTCTCCGAGGGACTGGAGTAGAGCAAGAGCTCTCACCTACTATGGGGCGTGTAGCCCGGTCGGCTGTAGTGTTTCTCTCATGCGTGCTTGATTGTGGGTTGTTAGTGGTGTTTTGATTAGGGCGATCAACAGGTGGTGTATTCTGACGGTTGGTTTACGAGTTGACAAGATGGGCCAATTGCATCTGTGATTGTTGAATGGCGGCCAGTTGGCTAGCAATGGTTTGGAATTGCGGTTGGTAATGCGCATGGTAATCTGGCTGGCTAGTGGGTGTACTAAGATGGATGGATGGAGGTAACAAGGTGTCACGAGGTGTGCATAAGGTGTTGGTGGTAATGGTTGCTGGGACCGTGGTGCTCGATCCAGCGGTTGGGTCAGAGTGCGGAACGGAAGTGGGCAACGGCAGGATCAGTCCCCACAAGTTTTGGTAATATGCTAATGGTGAGCGAGATAGCCATGAAGGCAACGAGATAGGTATGTGAGAGGCTTGGATATTTGATGAGCTAAGCATTGCTGGAGCTGGCAGAACTTCAATAAGGTTCATCGCTTCAGGGGGTGATGGGGTGTTTTGTGGGATGTCAGCACTCCGATCGTCCATGGTCTTTCCTGATCGGTTCCTACAGACGGCGCCAATTGTTGAGATCACTTGTGGTCCTACAACACAAAGAATGTCAGAAGGGTGCCGAAGTTAGTACTCCGAGGTCCTCTCCGATGGTTAAGTTAGTATGCGGATGTTTGGAGATATAGTGATGGAGATTCAGAAAAATGGAGAGAGTCCTTTACCTTTGGGTTTGCTTATCCCTTTTATAGTATTTGCTTGAAGACATAATGTCAGGTGATTTGGTGGTGATGTGACCCACGCCAAGGTAGGTATCAGGCCTTGTCGCCTAGTGGTCAGCCCAACCGGCCGGCCGCCTTTTCAGTAGATGTCAACTCCGCATTTAAACCGCCATCGGAGGTGTCAGGTCGGTGTCAGACGCGGCTAGGCGATCGTCCTCAAGGTTATTGGCGATGATCTTTCATTAAGGCGATCGGCAACTATAAAAGTATAACAAGAATCACTACGTCCAGAAACTTAGCATCCTGTTTAAAAGAAGGATAAGACATCTTACAATCAATTATAGCCTTTAGAAAGAGCCTTGCACTAAAAGGCACAAAGGCTATGGATTTCA
>JBBYHO010043505.1:0-10375 GCA_038382025.1 Adansonia gregorii
AGTTTGGACCTGCAGACATAAAAAATAAGAGATATCCCTTACTTTGCTAGCATCACAACTATTGTAAATTGAAAAATCACTTTAAAATCCTAAGCAATTTTTCATGAATTTTTTTGATATTTTTCTCTCCAAGCATGTTGAATTATCATTAAAACAATGTTTTATTCACCCTTGAATAATTTTGGATGAGAAAATTATGATTTTTTAGGTCTAAACTATCTGGAACCTCTAAAATCTGAACATATATTCTGGTTGGGCCATTCAGGCCTGCTACATGACTTTTCCAAATTTTTCAAACATTTTTCCTAAAAGGATCATGAAATTCCCTTTTCAGAAAGGTATTGTTTGCAATTTTTCAAAACCAAATGAGTTGAGGTGATTTTTCAAAATTCGACACTCCTTGTCCTTCATATGCTCTGCCAGCAGCACTATCAATCCAAACATGAAAATTTATTCCCCCAGAAAGTGATGTTTTGGGGTGGTGGGAATAATTTTAGGACAACCTTCATTGAGTTGCCTTTCTAACAGTGTCTTGTCCACCTTCCAAATCCTACGAACCAATTGAGAATAAACTCGGGAAGCAAGATAGCGTGATGCTATCCCTTATTTTTTGTTCTGATCAAAATTGAGTTATTCTTTTGAATTTTGTCTTGAGACATTCGAATGTCTCTATGTCAACTTGATTAGACTTTAGAATATGGTTTGACCTCCCATAGGCTCATATGAAGGCACAAACACATGTTACATCTTTACCATCCTCATTCATAATAATTTCTTTTGCCAAAAGTTGTTGAAATCCTCATACATTCCCTAAATCATAAAGTTTTATCAACTTAAGTTTTCCAACTAGGCTATCTAAAGAACGTTAGACATGTTACTTTTGGGGATGCTCTAACCCTGCCCTTTCAAATGGATACTTTAACCCCATTTTTTAAAATTGTTGGGATTGAAAAAACCTTTCTTTGTCAAAATGATTTATCATCCGCTGGGATACTCTAAACCCGACCTTTTGAGGGGATACTCTAACCCTGCGCTTCAAAATTGTCAAGATTAAGAAAAACTTTCCTCTGTCAAAATGATTTGTCATCCATGAGGATACTCCGACCCCGACCTTTTGAGGGGATACTTCAACCTCACTTTTTAAAATTGCCAAGATTAAAAAAAAATCCTCTTTCGTCAAAATTATTTATCATCCATGGGGATACTCCAACCTCACCTTTTCGAAGGGATACTCCAACCTTATCTTTCAACTACAATTAATTTTTTTCTCCATCTCAGACTTCTATGAATATATCAAACAAACCTTGTTTAATCAAAAAATCTAGATGCATCTTAAAAATTATTGATTTGGTTATTCCTAGATAATCGATGCCAATAGTGAGATAAATTCCAATAGTCCACCCATTTTCTTTATCATTGCATTGAATGATCCATGTTATGTTATTTCATTTATTACCTTACTAACATGATTTCCTTGTGATGATTATGTGTATTCATGTTTTCAAAACATTTCCAAATAAAATTAAAGATAATGTTCCGCGTGGGTATCTCTACAGTGCCCTAAGTGAAACATGCCATTTTCAAAGTAAAATCTAGAGGTCATTTTTATTGAAAATCTCTATATTCCCCATCTCTCCAAGGCGTATATAAGATTAAACCTTTTTCATCAAAACCTAGATTATTTCTACAAGATTGATGCATTAAAAGAAGTTATATCAAAATAATGACAAGTTAAGATTGAAAGAGTTAAAATTGAGATAAGACATAGCTAGTAAGGTGCCAATTTTGGGCATTGCAAAGAGGTTTGTACCTCATTGTGCATAGCCAACTCCCAAACCCAAATGACAAATCTATGTATTTTGTAGACCGCGGGATTGATGTTTTAAGTTTCATTACTCAAAACATAAGTTTCATTAGGCATCCGATCATGCCTAGCTTGAAATGATCAGTGGCAACTTTAAGCGTTGGCCATTTCGTGATGGTCATCTGAGACCAATAAGATAAGCAATTCATCTTATAGTCTCCCCTCACTGTATCATAAGTTGAGAATCTATACTTTCTTTATCATATCATGTAAGAAAAGTCTTAGTCAAGAAGACATTTCCAAGTTAGGAAAATATTTTAAGTCGTATGCACCCATAGATCCACGAGAATCCAACCCAGGGTTTGTTGTGACATCCTGGTGACTCCATTGGGGACAATATGAGAGTTAGGCCAATAACTAGCCGTGTCTTCCTAGGTTCTCGGCTCTTTCGATCTTCGATCATTTTTTAACTATGATCCTTTTTTGTTTTGTCAACTAATCTTTTGTTTGACATGATTGTCAGGATTACCTTATTTTCGAATAATCATTGGTTTAATAAAAATAGTAATATGGAAGTAAATGAAAGATTTGATCATTTCTTCATCACACACTGTGCACTTGTATGTGCATTAGTATGCCGCCAAACTCCATGGCATGGTTATAACTAAATCATTAAGAGGAAGTGAGCTATCCGTCTTCGTGAGTAACCCTTCGTATAGGCATGGCAATAACTTCTCAGATGTAAATTACCTATGTCTCTCATGAATAACCCTTCGCATTTGCATATGAAAATACATCCAACGAATCAAACCCATTCCACTAAACCCATAATGGGTCTAGGATCGAGGTCCCTTGACTGTCCTTATCGGATGAACTAGCAGTTTGGATACCTATTTTGGTGTTAACTTATACCTTAAAGTCAATCAGGAACATGGAACCTTACATCATGCATCGCTACAACACACGATGCTGTAAGCAAATCATAGAGAGTGGTCATGAAGCTCGTATTGAATGACTTAAGCTAATGGTTAAGGGATCAGAAGACCAGGTGCTTCATCAACAATATGAAATGCAGAATCAAATTGCCAAAAGTATGGAACAATGACGACCTCTATCAAAGAAAAAAGGCAAGCTAGCACTGCAAAAACAAGGAATGACCCTCATAATGTTGAAAGTCCCCCTGCCAATAATCCAAAGCCTGCCCAAGGGGAAACTAGACAAAAATAATAGCCCATTCCTACACATACAACTCGGGCTCTGCCAGTCATCTATCTTAAACTCGTTGCAATAGGTCAATTCATTCCCAGTACTCAAGGGGTGAATGCAGGACTCTCATCAATAAATCTGATAACCCATAAAGTTACCTTTAAGCTATTGAGGGGAGTGACAAGTTCGGAGCTCTTAACATGCAATCACTATCTTCGGTGTCTAACCTTGTCATTCCCCCAAGGTTCAATGTCTCAAAATTAGAAAAAATTAATGGAACCATTGACCTTTCTTTCCATGTTGGAATGTACCTATGAAAGATGGTTGGGTACGAGAAAGATGAAAAGCTCCTCATCCATTACGTTCAGCAAAGCTTTATTGAGGCAGTAGCTTAGTGGTATATCCAGCTAGACAATGTGAAAATCCAATCATAGGCTGACTTAGCTAAGGCCTTTCTGAATCAATATTAGTACGTGTCGGATTGGGTGCCAAATCAAATTTCCTTAATAAATTTTGAGAAGAAATCTAGTGAAAGCTTTAAGCAATATGCCCAAAGGTGGAGAGAGAAAACAGCCCTAGTCAAGCCTCCCCTAACAGAAAAAGAGATGACAATCACTTTCATCCACACCTTACATGCTTCTTATTACAAGAAGCTCATAGAAAATGCCACTAAAAAATTTGCTTACCTAGTCCTCTCTAGATAAATGATCGACGCAACCATTAAGAGTAGTAGAATGTCAGCCGGGGAAATGTCTTGATCAAGCAAGAAGCCTATTGCCAGTAAAAAGAAGGAATAAGAAGCCAATGCCATAAGTTATGCTAGCTCATCTCAGCCAAAATGACATCAAATACCTGACTGTCACTACCAAGCACGCTGCATTCTTGCTCTATCACCATACCCCTTTAGCCAATTAATGCCATATCCTATAACCCATCTTTTGCAATCCCATCCAACCTACCACAAAGCTACCCTACATAAGGTCACCAAAGTACTAATCGAGCAACCAATAATGCACTTGGCAATCGAGGGCCAAATCAACAAAGATAATATTTTGATCCCATCCCTATGACCTATAAAGAGCTCTACTAGACCTTGCTCCAAAATCATTTAGTGGCCCCAATCTATGTCCTAGAAAAAAAGCCACCATACCCACAATAGTACAACCGTAATAGCCACTGTGAATGCCATGTTGGGGCACTAAGGCATGACATTAAGAACAGTATATTTTTCAAACAAAATGAGCAAAATCTATTTAACTAAAAAATCTTGCAGTTTGGAATAAACCAGGGACAAAATGTTGCCACCAATCCTTTAGCAAACCATATTGAGCTAGCTATAAACATGATCAACATTGGGAATAAACATGAAGTAAGGGCAAGCATAGAGGATGTAAGGATGCCAATGTTCTTGGTCTGGCAAGCATTGATTCAGGTCGGGTTGCGCAACGTAACAGAAAAATTAGGAGAGAATCCTTACAACTTTTGTGACTGCCATACAATTGTAGGTCATACCCTACAAACATGCAGGGAGTTTAGGTCCATGGTTCAAAGAATGATGAATGAAGGCCAAATAGAATTTTGCCATGAGATCACACCTAATGTTAAGTCTATCAACATGATAAGAGGTGAAACCACGAAGCCACCTTATGGGAGAAATCGACCCCTCATTCTTTATAGCAAGCCAAGTTTTAAGGTCAGTTCTTTAATACCTACACCAAAGTTAGTAGTAAAAGTACCTAAACCATTCTCATATAAGAGCAACAAAGCTATCCCATAGAAATACAAGAATTAACTTGTGATGATTGGATAACTAATTCCTTCAACTACTATAATGCAGCCATCAGGAGTTAGTCACCTAACCCATAATGGTAGGTGTTATGCTCCCTCAGCTCAAGAAAATAAAAGGTTGATACATCTCCAAGCACCAGTACCGTTCAGACCCAAGCAAAAAATTTTAGGCCTAAAAAAGTCAAGGAAGCAGTGAGTGAAAGAGAAGCCACAGAGTTTCTCAAGTTCATCAAGCACAGTGAATACTGCATTGTGGATCAATTAAGCAAACAACCCACCAAGATTTTTATGCTATCTCTACTTTTCAATTTAGAGGTTCATCGAAATACATTACTGAAGGTGCTAAATGAAGCATATGTGCCTTCAAATATTTCTATAGATAAGTTGGATCAGCTAGTGAACAACATCATGGCTGATAATTACATCTCTTTTACTGATGATGAGATCCCACCCAGAGGCAGGGGCAATTATAAAGTTATGCATATCACTACCCATTTCAAGGGAAGTATTTTGCCTAAAGTACTTATAGATAATGGGTCAGCCCTTAATGTCATGCCTATGACTACATTAAATAAACTCCCTGTCGATCAGTCTAACGTCAAAAATAGCCACACCATAGTCTCAGCTTTTGATAGAATATGTCATGGAGTTGACTTTCAAGTTATGGATATTTATCGTTCTTACAACTGCCTATTAGGAAGGCCATGGATACATTCCACCCAAGCTGTCCCATCCTCTCTCCATCAGAAGCTCAAATTTATGATAGATGATAAAGTAGTCACCATTAGAGCTGAAGAAGAAATGATCACCACTGCTTTCACCATAGATATCTATATAGAACCTAATAAAGATACACTGAATTCATCATTCCAATCCTTTGAGTTTATCAATATGATATTTATGGGAGAAAGATTGCCAATAGTTGAACCCTATTTGTGAAAGAGTACCGACTTAGGTTAAAAAATAAATATTTGCAAAGGTTCCCATGCTGGAAGAAGGCGTGGCAAGAATCTACAAGGGATGGCTCGAGCCCTACAGGTCACTACTTAAGCCAATAAAAGAGGCTTAGGATTTAAAGCTAATGCCCACTAAAGAAAGTAGCAAGAAAAAAGGATCTGTAACCAAAAAATGGCACAACCATTGAATTGATAAATAGAATCAAAGTATTCCCATCTCTCCATGAGACATTTCATCTAGGAGAAAGAATCGACCCAAACTGACTAGATGAGCAAAAGGCAAAAGATGTCTTGGTCATCTTGAACAGAGCACTTCACAACCTCTATCTCCAAAAAACCAAGCCGTAAAAGTCATGTCCTTCCACTAAGACTATATTTTGAAGATAGGGCTACGACAGAAGCCCCTGCACTTTTTCTGTCTTTTTCATGTAACGTCAAGAAATGAAAACCTACCTATCCTCGCCCAAAGGCAGATAAGTGTCCTATGTAAGGGGCATTTTTTATTAAACATTACCAATGAAATAACTTTTACATATATATCATTTCATATTGTGTATAACTTTTCAACCTTCTTGTCTTTATTACTCTTTTACCCTCATTTTTATCTAAATCCCTTAGTTGTGTGTGCCTTTTGCGATGTTTATTCCTTTGCCCTTTCAGGTGTCTTGATGATAGTGACATTGAAGTGTTTGATGGGTTTTTAAAGATCAATTTTGAACAATCAATTTGCACTAGTGAAGTTAATCCTAAAAAATGTTTCGAAGAAAGCTCTATACCACCAAACTTCTTACGATTAGTTAAGCAAGAGCAAAAGCAGATCATGCCCTATAAAGACCCAATGGAAGTAATAAATTTCGGTACTTAAGAGGACTGAAAAGAGGTTAAAATTGAAACCTCAATAAATTTAACAACTATAACTAAGTGGATATACCTACTCTAGGAATATCGGGATGTATTTGCTTGGTCATATCAAGACATGCCAGCACTAAACACTGATATAATGGTCTACAAGCTTCCCATCAAGCCCAGATGCAAGCCAATCCAATAAAAGTTAAGAGGATGAAGTCAAAAATGCTTCTCAAAATTAAAGAGAAAGTCAAAAAGTAATTTGATGTAGGGTTTATCAGAGTAGCCAAATATCCAAAATGGGTTGCCAATATAGTCCCAGTCCTAAAAGAAAGATGGTAAAGTATGAATGTGTGTTAATTTTCGGGATTTGAATTGAGCTAGTCCCAAGATAATTCCCCATACCCCATATTGACACTTTGGTAGACAACACGATGAAAAATTCTTTGTTCTCCTTCATGGATGGATTCTCAGGCTATAACCAGATAAAGATGGCACCAGAAGACATGGAGAAAACAACTATTGTAACCATGTGGGGGACATTTTGCTATAATGTCGTGCCATTTGGACTTAAAAATGCCAGGGCAACCTATCAACAGGCCAAGGTAAGCTTATTCCAGGACATGATGCATAAAGAAATTGAGGTCTACATTGATGACATGATTGCCAAGTCAATGAAAGAGGATGAGCATGTCATAAACCTTCAGAAACATTTTGAACGGCTATGAAAACTTTAACTCAAATTGAATCCTACTAAGTGTACCTTTAGAGTCACTTTGGGTAAGCTTCTAGGCTTATAGTTAGCAAAAAAAATGACTAAAGTTGGCCAGACAAAGTCAAAGCCATTTAAGATATGCCACCACCTCAAACCCAAAAAAGAGTAAGAAGCTTTTTGGGGAAACTAAACTACATTGCTAGATTCATATCCCAGCTCACTGATAAATGCGACCCTATCTTTCGGCTCCTTCATAAACAAAATCCAAGAGAGTGGAATAAGACATGTCAAAAAGCCTTTGATAAAGTCAAACATTATCTATCAACCCTACTACTGTTGGTACCACTGGTGCTCGGTCAACCTTTAATCTTTTGGTTGGTAGTTTTTGACAAGTCTATGGGTTATGTATTAGGGTAACATGATGAGTTAGGAAAGAAGGAACAAGCAATCTACTACTTAAGCAAAAAGTTTATAGAATACGAGTGCAATTAGTCTGCAATCGAGAAGTTATGCTATGCTTTAGTGTGGATAGCCAAAAGACTTAAGCAGTACATGCTCTATCACACCATATGGTTGATTGTAAGGCTTGATCCTATTAAGTATCTATGAAAAGCCCCTGCACTATCAGGAAGGCTAGTTGGATGGCAAGTCCTGCTTTTTGAATATGACACTACCTATGTTAGTCAAAAGGCTATCAAGGGCAGTGCGATAGCTAACTTTTTGGCAAGTCAAGCGGTAGATGACTATGAACCCTTAAATTTTAACTTTCAGATGAAAAACTAATGTGCATTTCTGAGAATGAAGATGCCTCAAACCAAGATCAATCTGGAATATGTAATTTGATGGAGCATCAAATGGTCTAAGACATGGAATTAGGGTAATATTGATGTCACTTGATGGAAGTCATTAGCCATTCATAGTAAAACTAAATTTTGACTGCATAAATAATATTGCGGAATATGAAGCTTGTGTTATGGGGCTTTAAGTAGCCATTGAGAAGGATGTCAAGATATTATAGATGTTCGATGATTCAGCCCTAGTCATCTATAAATTCAAAGAAAAGTGGCAAACTCGTGATGCCAAGCTGATGCAATATAGGAAGTTGATAGTAGAGTTAAGAAAGAGTTTAATGATATTAGTTTTTGACACTTACCTTGGGAAGATAACCAAATAGCTTATGCTTTGGCTACCTTATCATCCATGTTTAAAGTTAACAAGGAGTCAAATGTTGCATCCATCTTATCAAGCATTTACTTAACTCTGGTTCATTGTCATAGTATCAACAAAGAGAAGGATGGCCTACCGTGGTTCTATTACATCCTTTGTTACATCAAGGATCAACAATATCCTAAACATGCAACCAAGATTGATAAAAGGACTATCGAAAGGTTGGCTATGGGATTTGTTCTTGATGGAAAAATCTTATACAAAAAGAGTCACGATCAAGTATTGCTTAGATGCGTTGACACTCTTGAAGCCAAAAAGATCCTAGAAGAAGTTCATGAAGTGATTTATGGCACACATGTTAATGGACATCGGATGGTTAAGTAAATCATAAGAGCAAGTTATTAGTGGTTGACTCTCAAGAGAGACTGCATCAATTATGCCTAAAAATGCCATAAGTGTTAAATCTATGCTGACAAGATCCATATCCCTCTAGTGCCACTTCACGTCATGATGGCCCCATGGCCTTTCTCCATATAGGGCATAGACATGATCGAGCCAATCACCCCTAAAACCTCTAATAGACATCATTTTATCTTGGTAGTGATCAACTATTTCACCAAATGGGTAGAGGCTGCCTCATATGCTAATGTCACTAGATCGACCATCTATAAGTTTGTCAAGCGAAACATCATCTGTAGATATGGTCTCCCAAACCAAATCATCACAGACAATGCAAGCAATTTAAATAATAGAATGATACAAGTAGTCTACTCATAATTTAAGATCCAGCATCATAATTCAGTCCCTTATCCCTAAAAATGAATATGGTAGTCAAAGTATCCACTAAAAATATTAAGAGAATAGTTGAAAAAATGGCTGAGACTTCCAAAGACTGGCATGAGAAGCTATTCTTTACAATTTATGCCTACCGGACCATAGTTCGCACTTTTATGGGTGCTACCCATTTTTTCTCATCTATGTATGGAAGCTATATTGCCTATCGAAGTCGAGATCCTTTCTCTTAGAACCTTGATGGAAACCAAACTTGAAGAAGCCAAATGGGTCAAAAACAAATATGACCAGTTCAACCTCATCGAGGAAAAACGTATGAAGGCCATCTGCCATGGTTAAATGTATCAAAGACGTATGATCAAAGCCCATGACAAAAAGATGCACCCATGAAAATTTCACCTAGGCAAATTGGTGTTGAAGAAGATCCTTCTAATTCACAACGATGCACAGGGCAAGTGGACCCCTAATTAGGAAGGACCGTATGTTGTGAAGTAAGCCTTCTCTGAGGGTGGGCCCAATCTTGTCAGAAATGGATGATAATATCTTGCCCAACCCAATTAACTTAGATTACATTAAGAAATATTACACGTAAAGGGTGAAACTTAAAAAGGCATCCTTCAAAGAAAAACATAAAACAAAACAAAAACAAAACAATACAAAAAGAAGGCAAAAAATAACAACCAAAAAGGAAAAAAACAAAAAGGAGTCTAGATGAAAATTTGAAAGAGGCATCTAGGTAACCAACCCAACTACAGTTGAAAGCCCGCAACGGTGACTTAAGAAGATCAATTTTGATAGGGCATGAACTAAGAGTACCTACAGGACAATGCAAGGTAATCCTAGAGATCTTTCGAAGATTAGCTTATGCTAGGCATATTCATTGTTCGAGAAAGATTCTAAAAAGCACCTAAAGAACATCCATGTCATGATTATCGAAGGCATCTTTCACCTAAAAGATCATCCTTCTGGCTACCCTATCACTTGTTTGTCAAAAGATATACCGAGTTATGTCTATTTGTTGTTTTGAATAAATATTGCCTTGTTTCTTTTAACACCTATACAATTCACATTGCACTTGTTATTTAACTGATAATGTTTGAT
>JBBYHO010043525.1:0-10372 GCA_038382025.1 Adansonia gregorii
CTCATTGGAATAAATGGTATTGATGCTTTGGTTTTACAAGAAAAACATCTCTTGTTACCATTTTTAGAGTTAAAGTTCATTTTTCAATTGGATAAACTTGGATTTACATAATAATCTTCTTTCTTTTAATGATTGGGCACCACAAATTCATTCTTCATGTTGGGATAAATGAATTGATGTTTTGGTTTCATAAAAATAACTTCTCTTTCTACCATTTTTAAAATTAATGTTCGTTGGTCGATTTCGGCAAACATGGATTCACATAGTAATCTCCTTTCCTTTCATGATTAGGTATCCTAATTGTATTCTCCTAATTGGGATAAATGTTATTCATGCTTTGGTTTTAAAAGAATAGCATTTCTTTCCACCATTTTTAGAATTAATGTTTGTTCATTGATTTCGACAAGCACGGATTCACATAATAGTCTCCCTTCCTTTCGTGATTAGGCACCGTAAACACATTCTCTTCATTAGGATAAATGAATTGACGCTTTGGTTCATAAGAAAAGCTTTTCCTTCCACCACTTTTAGAATTAATGTTCATTCATTAATTTTGATAAACACTGATTCACATAATAATCTCATTTTTTTTCGTGATTAGGCACCATAAACACATTCTCCTCATTAGGATAAATCATATTGAAGCTTTAGTTTCATAAGAAAAACATCTCTTTTTACTATTTTTAGAATTAAAGTTTGTTTTTGAATTGGATAAACTCGGATTTACGTAGTAATCTCCTTTTTTTTATTGATTGGGCACCAGAAATTCATTCTCCTCATTGGGATAAATGAATTGATCTTTGGTTTAATAACAAAAACTTCTTTTTCGGCCATTTTTAGAATTAAAGTTCATTTTTCAGTTAGGATAAACACGAATTCACATCATAATCTCCTTTCATTTCGTGATTGGGCACCATAAATAAATTCTCATCATTTGGATAAATGATATTGACGCTTTGGTTTCATAAGAAAAATATCATTTTTTATCTTTCTGAAAATTAAAGTTCATTTTTGAATTGGATAAATACGGATTCGCATAATAATATCCTTTCTTTTAATGATTGGGTAGTAAAAATTCATTCTCTGCTCTAGGATAAATGAATTGATGCTTTGGCTTCATAACAAATACTTCTTTTTTGGCCGGTTTTAGAATTAAAGCTCGATTTCCAATTAGGATAAACACGGATTCACATCATAATCTCCTTTCATGTCAGAATTGGACACCATAAACATATTCTCCTCATTGGGATAAATGGTATTGATGCCTTGGTTTTGTTAGAAAAGCATCACTTTTTACCATTTTTAGAATTAAGTTCTTTTTTCAATTGGATAAACTCGGATTTACATGATAATCTTCGTTCTTTTAGTAATTGGGCGCCATAAATTTAGTCTCCCTATTGGGATAAATGAATTGATGCTTTGGTTTCATTAGAAAAACTTCTCTTTCTAACATTTTTAGAATTAATATCCGTCGGTCGATTTCATTAAACATGGATTCACGAAATAATTTCCTTTCCTTTCGTGATTAGACACCATAAACACATTCTCCTTATTAGGATAAATGATATTGCGGCTTGGTTTCATAAGAAAAACATCTCTTTTTACCATTTTTAGAATTCAAGTTTGATTTTTAATTGGATAATCAGGATTTACAAAATAACATCCTTCCTTTTAATGGTTGGGCACCACAAATTTGTTCTCCTCATTAGGATTAATGAATTGATGCTTTGGTTTTATAAGAAAAACTTCTCTTTCTACCATTTTTAGAATTAATGTTCATTGTTTGATTTCGACAAACATGGTTTCACATAATAATCTCCGTTCATTTTATGATTAGGCATCATAAACGCATTCCCCTTATTGGGATAAATGATATTACGGCTTTGGTTTCATAAGAAAAATATCTCCTTCTACCATTTTAAGAATTAATGTTTATTTTTCAATTGGATAAACACGGATTCATATAATAATCTCCTTTCTTTTAATGATTGGGCATCACAAATTCATTCTCTGCACTGGGATAAAAGAATTGATGCTTTGGTTTTATAAGAAATACTTCTCTTTCGGCCATTTTTAGAATTAAATTCATTTTCCAATTGGGATAAACATGGATTCACATCATAATGTCCTTTCATTTCATGATTGGGCACCATAAACATATTCTCCTCATTGGGATAAATGGTATTGATGCTTTGGTTTTATAAGAAAAACATCTTTTTCTACCATTTTTAGAATTAAAGTTTGTTTTTCAATTAGATAAATACAGATTCACATAATAATCTCCTTTCTTTTCGTTATTAGGCACCATAAACATATTTTCCTCATTGGGATAAATGGTATTGATGCTTTGCTTGCTTAAGAAAAACTTTTTTTTCCACCATTTTTAGAATGAATGTTCGTTGGTCAATTTCGACAAACACAGATTCACATAATAATCTCCTTTCTTTTCGTGATTAGGCACCATAAACATATTCTCCTCATTGGGATAAATGATATTAAGGCTTTGGTTTCATAAAAAAAAAAAATCTCTTTTTACCATTTTTAGATTTAAAGTTCGTTTTTCAATAGGGTAAACTCGGATTTCATAATAATCTCTTTTCTTTTAATGACTAGGCACCACAAATTCATTCTCCTCATTGGGATAAATGGAATTGATGGTTTGGTTTCGTAGAAAAAACCTTTATTTCTACCTTTTTTCGAGTTAATGCTCGTTGGTCGATTTTGATAAACACAGAATCATAAAATTACTTTCTTTTTGTGATTCAGCACCATAAGCACATTCTCCTCATTGGGATAAATGATATTGAGGCTTTGGCTTCATAAGAAAAACATCTATTTTTATCATTTGTAGAATTAAAGTTCATTTTTCAATTGGATAAACTTAGATTTACATAATAATCTCCTTTCTTTTATTGATTGGGCACCATAAATTCATTCTCCACATTGGGATAAATGAATTGATACTTCGGTTTCATAAGAAAAACTTCTCTGTTTACCACTTTTAGAATTAATGTTCGTTGGTCAATTTCAACAAACACAGATTCACATAATAATCTCTTTTTTTTTTGTGATTAGGCACCATAAACACATTCTCTTCATTAGGCTAAATGATATTGAGGCTTCGATCTCATATGAAAAACATCTATTTTTATGATTTTTAGAATTAAAGCTCATTTTTCAATTGGATAAACACGGATTCACATAATAGCCTCCTTTCTTTTAATGATTGGGCACCACAAATTCATTCTCTGCACTAGGATAAATGAATTGATGCTTTGGTTCCACAAGAAATATTTCTCTTTCGGCCATTTTTAGAATTAAAGTTTTTTTTTCAATTGGGATAAACACGGATTCACATCATAATCCCCTTTCATTTCATAATTGGGTACCATAAACACATTTTCCTCTTTAGGATAAATGGTATTGATGCTTTGGTTTCATAAGAAAAACATCTCCTTCTACCATTTTTAGAATTAAAGCTTGTTTTTCAATTGGATAAATGCGGATTCACATAATAATCTCATTTCATTTCGTTATTAAAAACCATAAACACATTGTCCTCATTGGGATAAATCGTATTGATGCTTTGGTTACATAAGAAAAACTTCTCTTTCTACCATTTTTAGAATTAATGTTCGTTAGTCAACTTTGATCAGTACAGATTCACGTAATAATCTCCTCTCTTTTTATGATTAGTCACCATAAACAAATTCTCCTCTTTGGGATAAATGATATTAAGGCTTTGGTTCCATAACAAAAACATCTCTTTTTACTATTTTTAGAACTAAAGTTCGTTTTTCAATTGGATAAACTTAGATTTACATAATAGTCTCTTTTCTTTTAAAGATTAGGCACCATAAATTCATTCTCCTAATTGGGATAAATGAATTAATGCTTTGGTCTCATAAGAAAAACTTTTTTTCGACCATTTTTAGAATTAATGTTCGTTGGTCGATTTCATCAAACATAATGGGCATCACAAATTCATTCTCCTTGTTGGGATAAATGGTATTGATCTTTTGGCCTCCTAAGAAAAACTTCTACCTCTACCTTTTTTAGAATTAATCTTCATTGGTCGGTTTGGACAAACATGGATTCACATAATAATCTTCTATCTTTTCATAATTAGGCACCATAAACACATTCTCCCTATTGGGATAAATGGTATTGATGCTTTGCTTTCATAAGAAAAACATCTCTTTCTACCATTTTAAGAATTGAAGTTCATTTTTCAATTGGATAAACACAGATTCACATAATAATCTCCTTTGTTCTAATGATTCGGCACTACAAATTCATTCTTCACACTTGGATAAATGAATTGATGCTTTGGTTTCATAAGAAATACTTCTCTTTTGGCCATTTTTAGAATGAAAGTTCATTTTCCAATTGTGATAAACACGGATTCATATCATAATCTCTTTTCATTTCATGATTAGGCACAATAAACACATTCTCCTCATTGGGATAAATGGAATTGATGCTTTGGTTTCATAAGAAAAACATCTCGTTCTACCATTCTAAGAAATAAAGTTCATTTTTCAATTGGATAAACACGGATTCACATAATAAACTCATTTCTTTTAATGATTGGGTGCCACAAATTCATTCTTTTGGTTGGGATAAATGGTATTCATCCTTTGATTTCATAAGAAAAACCTCTCTTTCTACCATTTTTAGAATTAATGTTCGTTGGTTGATTTGGACAAACACGGTTTCACATAATAATCTCTTATCTTTTCGTAATTAGGCACCATAAACACATTCTCCTCATTGGGATAAATGGTATTAATGCTTTGGCTTCATAAGAAAAACTTTTCTTTCTACCATTTTAAGAATTAAAGTTTAATTTTCAATTGGATAAACATGGATTCACATAATAATCTCCTTTCTTTTAATGATTGGGCACTACAAATTCATTCTCCACCCCAGGATAAATTAATTAATGGTTCGGTTTCATAAGAAATACTTCTCTTTCGACCATTTTTAGAATGATAGTTCATTTTCCAATTAGGATAAACACAGGTTTACATTATAATCTCCTTTCATTTCATGATTAGGCACCACAAACGCATTCTCCTCATTGGGATAAATGGTATTGATGCTTTGGTTTCATAAGAAAAACATATCTTTCTACCATTCTAAGAATTAAAGTTTATTTTTCAATTGGATAAACATGGATTCACATACTAATCTCCTTTCTTTTAATGATTGGGCAGCATAAATTCATTCTCTTTGTTAGGATAAATGGTATTGACCCGTTGGTTTCATAAGAAAAACATCTCCTTCTAACGTTTTTACAATTAATGTTCATTGGTCGATTTGGATAAATACAAATTCACGTAATAATCTACTATCTTTATATAATTAGGCACCATAAACACATTCTCCGCAGTAGGATGAATGATATTGAGGCTTTGGTTTCATAAAAAAAACATCTCTTTTTACCATTTTAAAATTCAAGTTCGTTTTTCAATTGGATAAACTTGGATTTACATAATAATCTCCCATCTTTTAAAGGTTGGGCGCCACAAATTCACTTTCCTCATTGGGAAGAATGAATTGATACTTTACTTTCATAAGAAACACTTTACTTTCTACCATTTTTAGAATTAATGCTTATTGGTCGATTTTGACAAACATGGTTTCACATAATAATCTCCTTTCTTTTTGTGATTGGGCATCATAAATGCATTCTCCTCATTCAGATAAATGATATTCACGCTTTGGTTAGGGTTCACATAATAATCTCCTTTCTTTTAATGATTGGGCACCATAAATTCATTCTCTACACTAGGATAAATGGTATTTATCCCTTGGTTTCATAAGAAAAACTTCTCTTTCTACCATTTTTAGAATTAATGTTCATTGGTCGATTAGGACAAACACGGATTCACATAATAATCTCTAATCTTTTCGTAATTAGGCACCATAAGCACATTCTTCTTATTGGGATAGATGGTATTGATGCTTTGGTTTCATAAGAAAAATATCTCTTTCTACCATTTTAAGAATTAAGTTCATTTTTCAATTGGATAAACACGGATTCACAAAATAATCTCTTTTCTTTTAATGATTAGGCACTACAAATTCATTCTCCACACTAGGATAAATGAATTGATGCTTCGGTTTCATAAGAAATACTTCTTTTTTGACCATTTTTAGATTGAAAGTTTATTTCCCAATTGGGATAAACATAGATTCATATCATAATCTCCTTTCATTTCATGATTAGGCACCATGAACACATTCCCCTTATTGGGATAAATGGTATGATGCTTTGGTTTCATAAGAAAAACATCTCTTTCTACCATTTTAAGAATTAAAGTTCATTTTTCAATTGGATAAACATAGATTCATATAATAATCTCCTTTCTTTTAATGATTGAGTACTACAAATTCATTCTCCACACTAGGATAAATGAATTAATGCTTCGATTTCATAAGCAACACTTTTCTTTTGATATTTTTTTTAAAATGAACACTCATTTTCCAATTGGATAAACAAGGATTCGCATTATAATCTCTTTTCATTTCATAACTAGGCACCATAAACACATTCATCTTATTGGGATAGATGGAATTGATGCTTTGATTTCATAAGAAAAACATCTCTTTCTACCATTCTAAGAATTAAAGTTCAATTTTCAATTGGATAAACATAGATTCACATAATGATCTCCTATCTTTTCGTAATTAAGCACCGTAAACATATTCTCCTCATTAGGATAAGTGGTATTGATGCTTTGGTTTCATAAGAAAAACATCTCTTTCTACCATTTTAAGAATTAAAGTGTATTTTTCAATTGGATAAACATGGATTCACATAATAATCTGCTTTCCTTTAATGAATGGGCACCACAAATTCATTCTTCTTGTTGGGATAAATGGTATTGATCCTTTGGTTTCATAGGAAAAACATCTCTTTCTACCATTTTTAGGATTAATGTTCGTTGGATGATTTGGACAAACACAGATTCACATAATAATCTCTAATCTTTTCATAATTAGGCACCATAAACACATTCTCCTCATTAGGATGAATGACATTGAGGCTTTGGTTTCACAAGAAAAATATCTGTTTTTACCATGTTTAGAATTCAAGTTTATTTTTCAATTAGATAAACTTGGATTTACGTAATAATCTCCCATCTTTTAAAGATTAGGTGCCACAAATTCATTCTCCTCATTGGGAGAAATGAATTAATGCTTTGGTTTCCTAAGAAAAACTTCACTTTCTACCATTTTTAGAATTAATGCTCATTGGTCGATTTTGACAAATGTGGTTTCACATAATAAGCTCCTTTCTTTTCGTGATTAGGCATCATAAACGCATTCTCCTCAATCAGATAAATGATAGTCATGCTTTGGTTCCATAAGCAAAGCATCTCTTTCTACCATTTTTAGAATTAAAGCTCATTTTTCAATTGGATAAACACGGATTCACAAAATTATTTCCTTTCTTTTAAAGATTGGGCACCACAAATTCATTCTCCAAACTAGGATAACTGAATTGATGCTTTCGTTTCATAAGAAATGCGTATCCTCTAACCATTTTCAGAATTCAAGTTTGTTTTCCAATTGGGATAAACACGGATTCACATCATAATCTCCTTTCATTTAATGATTAGGCATCATAAACACATTCTCCTCGTTGGGGTAAATGGTATTGATGCTTTGCTTTCGTAAGAAA
Source organism: Adansonia gregorii (assembly GCA_038382025.1). NCBI lineage: Eukaryota > Viridiplantae > Streptophyta > Magnoliopsida > Malvales > Malvaceae > Adansonia > Adansonia gregorii. The sequence goes on from JBBYHO010043525.1 coordinate 7,694, forward strand.
AACATCACTTTCTACCATTTTAACAGTTAAAGTTCATTTCTCAATTGGATAAATACGGATTCACGTAATAATCTCATTTCTTTTAATGAGGGCATTATAAATGCATTCTCCACACTAGGATAAATGGTATTGATCCCTGGGTTTCACAAGAAAAACTTCTCTTTCTACCATTTTTAGAATTAATGTTCGTTGGTCAATTTGGTCAAACAAGGATTCACATAATAATCTCTTATCTTTTCGTAATTAGACACCATAAACACATACTCCTCATTGGGATAAGTGGTATTAATGCTTTGGTTTCTAAAGAAAAACATCTCTTTCTACCATTTTAAGAATTAAAGTTTATTTTTCAATTGGATAAACACGGATTCACATAATATTCTCCTTTCTTTTAATTATTGGGCATTACAAATTCTTTCTCCACACTAGGATAAATGAATTGATGCTTCGGTTTCATAAGAAATACTTCTCTTTCGGCCATTTTTAGAATGAAAGTTCATTTCTCAATTGGGATAAACATAGATTCACATCATAATCTCCTTCCATTTCATGATTAGGCACCACAAACACATACTCCTCACTAGGATAAATGGTGTTGATCCTTTGGTTTCATAAGAAAAACATCTCTTTCTACCATTTTTAGAATTAATGTTCGTTGGTCGATTTGGACAAACACAGATTCACATAGTAATCTCTTATCTTTTCGTAGTTAGGCACCATAAACACATTCTCCTAATTAGGATAAATGGTATTGACGCTTTGGTTTCATAAGAAAAACATCTCTTTCTACCATTTTAAGAATTAAAGTTCATTTTTCAATTGGATAAACAAGGTTTAACATAATAATCTCCTTTTTTTTTAATGATTGGGACCACAAATTCATTCTCCTTATTGGGATAAATGGTATTGATCCTTTAGTTTCATAAAAAAAATCCCTTTCTACCTTTTTTGGAATTAACGTTCATTGGTCGATTTGGACAAATACAGATTAACGTAATCATCTCCTATCTTTTCATAATTAGGCACCAACGCATTCTTCTCATTGGGATAAATGGCATTGATACTTTGGTTTCATATGAAAAACATCTCTTTCTACCATTTTAAGAATTAAAGTTCATTTTTCAATTGCATAAACACGGATTGACATAATAATCTCCTTTCTTTTAATGATTGGGCACCATAAAGTCATTCTCCTTGTTGGGATAAATGGTATTTATCCTTTGGTTTCATAAGAAAAACATCTCCTTCTACCATTTTTAGAATTAATGTTCGTTGGTCGATTTGGACAAACATGGATTCACATAATAATCTCTTATCTTTCATAATTAGGCATCACAAATGCTTTCTCCTCATTAGGACAAATGATATTGGGGCTTTGGTTTCAAAAGGAAAACATCTCTTTTTACCATTTGTAGAATTCAAGTTCATTTTTTAATTGGATAAACTTGGATTTACTTGATAATATCCCGTCTTTTAAAGATTGGGCCTCACAAATTCATTCTCCTCATTGGGATAAATGAAATGATGCTTTGGCTTTATAAGAAAAACTTCACTTTCTACCATTTTTAGAATTAGTGCTCATTGGTTGATTTTGACAAACATGGTTTCACATAATAATCTCCTTTCTTTTCGTGATTTGGCATCATAAACGCATTCTCCTCATTCAGATAAATGATATTCATGCTTTGGTTTCATAAGAAAACCATCTCTTTCTACCATTTTTAGAATTAAAGCTCATTTTTCAATTGGATAAACACGGATTCACAAAATTATCTCCTTCCTTTTAAAGATTAGGCACCACAAATTCATTCTCCAAACTAGGATAACTGAATTGATGCTTTCGTTTCATAAGAAATACGTCTCCTCTAGCCATTTTCAGAGTTCAAGTTTGTTTTCCAATTGGGATAAACACGGATTCACATCATAATCTCCTTTCATTTCATGATTAGGCACCATAAACACATTCTCCTCGTTGGGGTAAATGGTATTGATGCTTTGCTTTCGTAAGAAAAACATCTCTTTCCACCATTTTAAGAATTAAAGTTCTTTTTTTCAATTAGATAAACATAGATTCAGATACTAATCTCCTTTGGATAAACACAGATTCAGATACTAATCTCTTTTCTTTTTATGATTAGGCACCATAAATTCATTCTCCACACTAGGATAAATGATTTGATGCTTCAGTTTCATAAGAAATACTTCTCTTTTGGCCATTTTTTGCATTAAAGTTCATTTTCTAGTTGGGATAATCACGGATTCACATCATAATCTCCATTCATTTCATGATTGGGCACCATAAACACGTTCTCCTCATTGGGATAAATGGTATTAATGCTTTGGTTTCATAAGAAAAACATCTCTTTCTACCATTTTAAGAGTTAAAGTTTATTTCTCAATTGGATAAACATGGATTCACATAATAATCTCATTTCTTTTAATGATTGGAACCATAAATTCATTCTCCTTGTTGGGATAAGTGGTTTTGATCCTTTGTGTTCATAAGAAAAACATCTTTTTCTACCATTTTTAGAATTAATGTTCATTGGTCGATTTGGACAAACACAGATTCACATAATAATCTCCTATCTTTTCACAATTGGGCACCATAAACACATTCTCTTCATTGAGATAAATGGTATTGACGCTTTGGTTTCATAAGAAAAACATCTCTTTCTA